>JANAVB010009999.1:6051799-6053777 GCA_029216955.1 Iris pallida
GTAGTCCTAATGCATGTGTGGTTCCTAAATGACTAATTACACTAATTAGAATCAACTACAAGGGTTTAATTCTAGATTTTACCTATTGGAAGATAGATTCCCAATGTAAAGCCAAAAGGGGACACAAATAGACACAACCCTCAAGAGTAGACACCTCCTTCAAGCTCCACTCCTTACAATGCCTCTTTTGCTGACACAAGCTCTAGCCTCCTTGGGATGACACTAGAAATTGGTTAGGAATCAATTTGGGGATGGTGGAGTTTGGTTCTTCTTCTCAAATGGAGAGAAAATGGAGAGGAGGCAAATTAGGGTTTGTAGAGGCTATAAATGAACTCAAAGAGGAGTTTTATAGGGTATATGACCAGCCACTATTCCTAACCCTAAATGCAATGTAAATGCCTAATAAGCCCTCATAATGATTATGAGGGTTTATTTTAGGAAGGTGTTTAATTAAGAAAGATTCTATTAACTAAAAGAATGGTTTTTCTTACTCTTTGCTCTTAATTAATGGTTTTTCTATATAGATATTTAAAATATGTGCATAATATATCATTTATGTATACATATATATATGAAATACATGTATATAACGGTATATTATGTGGTATATTTTAAGTATATCTAAGCATAACTAAAGGATAGAAAAGAAGAAAAAAATCAATTATGTGAGCGTGCTTGGCATTGTTCACTACCCCTTCCTCTGCGATCCGAGCCTCGTTCGTACTGAAAAAAAAACCTTGGGTTTAAAATTTCCAAACCTTACAAATCTCATTCAAATTCAACCGAATTTTTTATGGATTCTGTAGATTGTCATCATTTCAATCTGAAATCCCTATCAAAAACCTATCTAAATTGGGTTTTAAAACAACAGTTATAAGGAACTCGCGTTCGAAGTTCTTGAAAAAAACCTACGAAGAAGCCATCATGGACCTCTCGTGATCACCCAGGAGTCATCCTCGACGTCCAGCGACCAACCCGACACGCGTGCACCACGTAGGGTCGTCGTCGACCGCCGGGATACGCTAGACAGAGGCAACAGTGCATGTACAGAGCAGCAGGAGAGTTACAGCATAAACTCCATCTTCTTGATGCGAGTTCGACATCATCGAGCAATCGTTTCTCAAAATGATTGTGCAGGTACATTAAAACTTACCACCTACAAATCCTATTAACTGGTTTAGATCAAATCGTACCAAACCTTATGAATCGAGGGCCGAAAACCCTCAAAAAATCAGTTTTCTGGGCACTAGAGACAGAACCTAAAGGTTAAGTCCAGGCCGATTTGGAAGAACAATTCTGGATAGGATAATAGGTTTTAGAAAAATCTAATTAAACAGTCTTGTAGTTAACATAACCAACATCAAAATCGTATTTTCATTTTCATTTTGGGTTACTGGAGAGTGAGAAAAGTTTGGTGAAAAATTAAGAAAAATATGGCAAAAATAGTTTTAAAACTTCAAAATCACCGATACGGGATCCGTCCTGAAAACCGGAGGAACTTTGTCTGTAGGGACCCTGATTTTGGGAATTACTTTTATTTTATTTTATATGATTTCCATTTATTGGATTTGATTTTTATTCTTAATTATAAATAGATATTTATATGATTTCCATTTATTGAATTAGATTTTTATCTTAATATAATTATAGATGTACTTCTCCGTAGCCTCGATTTTGGGAGCACTAGATGCGGTCAACCTTTCAAAATGTCCTTCATAAGTTTTGAAGTAGACAAACCAAACTTCAATTTGATATATCATGTCCCACCAAAATTGTTCCCTAACATTCTTTGACTTCGCACAACTCAATTCAATTAGGCCATTAGATTATTTACCGTAAATCTAAGACTAACTTCCAACGTGAGTTCGGGACTCAACATCGATCAAACCATTTGACCCAATATATGGTTTTGACCCATTTTGAGTCTACGACCCACATGCCAAGGGTGTGCCACTAAATCGAGTTTCTATGTGCTATT
>JANAVB010009999.1:6058105-6353105 GCA_029216955.1 Iris pallida
AAAACTCTTCTTTTAGTTTAAAAAAATACAATGTATGATCGAATAAAAACTGTCCAAGTTAACAAAAAAATCACATTTTCAGAAACTTAAATTTTGCAATACGGAGTACGTCCCGCCAAAGGATCACTTTGTCGTATACCAATTGCACAAAAGACGTGTATGGTATCCGGACGTGGGACTTTCGCGGAAGTGAAGTTGATTTGGACGTGTGCACGCCAGAATCAACTGTATCCGTCGAAAATCGCCGTATCGGTTTCTTTGCAAGCTAGTCAATTACTTTGTGCATGTTCGTCATCTCGGAACAAAAACTTATGCCAACAGGACCGTATCATTTTTCTGGTCCTGTATGCCAAGTTTGGTCCGATCCTGAGAAGGTCGACCGGAACGTAATTTTGGCGGGCCCGCAACTCGATCCAACGGGCAATTTGTGCACGGCCACTGGAATCCAACTTTGGACATACGGTTGAGTTTGTATCGTCAATCCAGATCCATAGACAATAGTTTGTTGACTTTAGAAACCATAGGCTTTGGCACGCTTTTTGGTGCAAAGCGGGTCTAACGGTGGACACCATTTTGATCCAAAATTATTCTTTTGCCCCTGTGTCCAAAATTGGACTTATGGGTAGGCTATTCTAGCTAATTTGACTATTCTGAACATGTTGGTAATGTCTATTTCAGCATCCGGAGTTGTTTGCAGGAGTTCGACTTTTGTGGTTCAGTAATTGATTAGATATTGTTGGTTCTACGTGCTACACCAGGCAAGTAGACCTTGCCAAACTTTACAGTATTTACATGTTTTTCTATATTGCCATTCTTTTTTACTTGGTTACATATTTTTCTTGCTTCATGTCATGGTTACTTTCTAGTTTTACGTGCACATAGACTGTTACTCATTTTTCATGTTACTTTTTCTATCTTTCTTATCTTGTTCATGTCTAGTGATAGTACTGCTATGCATGTGCCATATTTCCCTGACCTGTTTGACATGTACTTGACTTGGACATGACTAGATAGACTAGACTTCCTAGTACCTTAGGAGAGAATGTTTTATTAGCTGTGGCTATACCTCTATTATTAGTGCCTCCCTGGGCTACGATAGAGAACATGTTATAGGACTCTTAGTGTCTCACCGGGCTGCGATTTTATCATATGCACCTATAGCCATGATTAATATTATATTCCTGTAAAACTCCTAAATTTTTACTACAATTTTTTTAAATAAATAATTTGGTAATGATTTCGTAATTCGGATTTGTACGTCGCATACGAGTTGGCATTCGTCGTATTGTACATCTCGTGCGAGTTTACGTTTCATATTTTCTCGACAAGTGCGAATATGTGCGAGGTACATATTTCTTAGAAAATATTTTGATTTAATTATAAAGGAAGTATAGTTTTTCTAATATGTATATATACGATAAATACTCAATTTGTTTAAGGTTATGAGCAAAGAGAATTTCAAAACCTCATTTATTTTGCCGTATAAAATGTTATTTTATTATACAAGTATAATTAGTAACTTATAAAAACTGGTTTTGGATAAATATTATTTTTGTATGCGAGGGTATAAATATTTGTATTTTTGAAATTATTTATTTTCATTATTTTAATATTTCAAAAATAATATTGAAATTTTGTTTGATTTAATATTTATTTAATTATGATAATTTAACTTGAAAAAGATTTGATCTTAATAGATTTTAAATTTCAAAGGCGGGATTATCTATATTGGTATTAGATTATATCGAATCGAGTTTAAATTGATTTAAACGAAAGGTTGGAGTTATCCACTGAAAGTTTAAACAATTTCTAGTCTTTATCCTAATAGGAGTCCTCAACCCTATATATAGGGGAGCTCCCCATTAGTTTCTCCACCATCATCTCCACAAAAATTTTCATAACCTAAGACATCGTGCATCGTGTCCGTGTTCTCCTTTCCCATCCACTATATTGTTTGCCAATACAAATACAATAACATCCGTCCTGTCCGACATACCCCGACGTCCAACCCAGCCGTGTTGGATACATCCTGACATGACGCAACCCATCCCCAACACTGTCCCAATACACCCGACACAACTCGTAACCCAAATCCCTACCCCATGTCCACCTTTCGGCCAAGGCTGACTGCCTCTCTATTTTTCCCGGCACCACCGCAGTAGCCGTCCTCCGCCACCTCCTGTGCCGTAGTAACCTTCAGCATCACCACCATCTACACATCCACCGCCACTCTTTCGGACAACAACACCACCCTTGCCGCCATATATCTATCCACAACCACCACCGCCACCACCTTTCCCCTAGCCTCCAACTACCATTACCACCCCCTCTACCATCACCCAACAGCACCAACTCCACCCCACACCACTGCTCCTTCGGCCGACTAAATCACTAGAAACCAACACCCCGTGGCCAACCCCGACTGCAGCTACAGTCGCCACCCAAAAGCCCCAAAATCCATATCACCACCAACACCAGAGAACACAAGCAAAAGGAAAGGAAATCCCAACTCACCTTGCTTCCGGATGCGACCCCGACGCCGTCCAAAATCGTACCGCCCCACCGGAGACCCGCCGCACCCGCAGTTTTCCTCCGAACCCAGCTCCTCCGCGACCGCTGCTGCAAGTTCCGTCGCCCCGACCGCGTCATATGCCCGCCGTCGGCGTGCCCTAGACCGCGTGCCTGACTGCGCGGTGGCCTCGTGAACCGCCGAAGTCCTCTCCAGCCGAGTGCCAGCCTCGACGAGCCTATGGTCGTCGGGCCTGAGCTTCTTCTCCGGTAAACCCTCTCGCTCACTCGTCGCTCTCCCTCTTCCCTAAGCTCTTGTTTCCCACCTGACTTTTTCTCTCTTGAGAAAATATAAGGGAATGGGAATTTCGATTTGGTTTTAATTGTGTGTGTTTTCTCCCTCAAAGAACAACACATGTTATGGTTTTATTTGTGTATGTGTGGTGTTCTCTCCATCAGAGAACATCACATGCTATTATTTTTATTATTATTGTTTCAGAACAATATAATATCAAAGATGATTGAAAAGTATTGTTCATTTATTCATGGTTTCAACAGCATATATATATATATATATATATATATATATATATATATATATATATATACAAGTAATGAATCTAATGTAGGTTATGATGAATCTGTTGTATCTTAGCTGTTAGCCCTCTAATTGTGGAAACCGATCTTACTTGGTTAACAACTGAATCCCTTAGAATAAGGAAGACAGTTACATACAAGCAAACACTCTCCCTCAAGTTGGTGCATATATATCACACATTCCCAACTTGGATAGGAACTTTGACAGAACATGACCTGCAACTGCTTTCGTAAGTATGTCTGCTAACTGGTCCTCAGTTCTGATTGGTGGTACTTCAATAATTTTCTTCTCGATCTTTTCTTTGATGAAAAATCTGTCAACTTCGACATGTTTTGTCCTGTCATGTTGAACGAGATTATGTGCAATGTTACGAGCAGCCTGATTGTCACAGAACACCTTCATCGGTTCCATATTATCAAAACCTAAATCTTTCAACAGATTTTTGATCCACAATATTTCACAAATCCCCAATGCCATACCACGATATCCAGCTTCTGCACTAGAACGGGCAACCACATTTTGTTTCTTGCTCCTCCATGTAACTAAATTACCTCCCACAAATGTAAAGTATCCTGATGTAGAACGTCGATCATCAATCGCTCCTGCCCAATCTGCATCTGTATATCCCTCGACTCTAAGATGATTACTCTTTTTGAACAATATCCCTTTTCCTGGAGTTCCTTTGAGATATCGCAATATCCTCAACACTGCATTCATATGTTGTTCTCCAGGATCATGCATAAACTGGCTAACCACTCCCAATGCATGAGCCAGATCAGGCCTGGTATATGCCAAGTACATTAGCCTGCCAATCAACCTCTGATATCTTCCTTTGTTCACTGGTACTTGGTTTGGATCCATTCCAAGCTTCACACCTTCCTCCAATGGAGTATCAATTGATTGGCAACCTAACATACCTGTTTCCCGTAACAGATCAAAAGTATATTTTCTTTGAGATAAGAAAATTTCAGATTGACATCTCGATACTTCGATTCCCAAGAAATACTTTAAGGCGCCTAGATCTTTCATCTCAAACTCGGTTGATAAATATTTTTGAAGTGCTAGACGTTCTTCCTTATCATTTCCAGTAACCACCATATCATCGACATACACAATGAAGACTGTCAATTTAATTCCCTTTCGTTTTATGAACAGAGTATGGTCGGAATTGCTCTGCTCATATCCAAACTTTCTCATAGCTGTTGTAAATCTGCCAAACCAAGCTCTTGGAGATTGTTTGAGACCATATAAGGATTTTTGTAGTCTACAAACCTTTATTCCATGTGATACTGGAACATTGTATCTGTAGGTCCTAAAAAAATTAAGTTGCATCAATCAACAAAGTCAAAGAATCAAGATATACATCATTTTGATGAATTGTGCAGACAACAGATTGCACAGAAATCCAATTGCGCACACTGTTTTGCGCACACTCCCAACTGCGCAGGTTGACGTGGCAGAAGTCATCATTACCTAAATCAAATCTTCCTGACAACTGACAGCACGGAGAACGAGGAGACTGTTCGTTTATTATGCCGTACAGTGCTCGAGGGCGGCTGACAGCTGGCAGCGCAATCCATGATGGCGCAATCTATTCCTGTGCAGTCTGAGTCTGCGCAATCCAAAGCCAGCGCAATTCAGTCTGCACATTCTATCAACATAACTGATAAAGTACACGTGGCATTCATGCCATCAATTACTCATTACGTGGCAACTGTCTATGCACGATCATGCGCATTTCAATCAAATGATGCCATGTGTCCAAGATAGTTGGCCCACGATCCAGCAACTGCCTGCGCAGTCTACAGCTGCGCAATCTAATTGCTGCACAAACCATCCTGTGCAGTCCAGAATAACTAAAAGTTAGTTATTTCCAGAACTCTATAAATAGAGTTTCAAGTCTTCATTTCAAGGATAAAGAGATCAGAGATCAGAAATCAGAGAGTCCAGGAGTTCTTGTCCAAGTGCTGCTGCATTCTTCCGAGGCTTTTGCCTTCAACTTCCGAGGCTTTTGCCTTCAGTTTCCAGAGTTGTCTTCAACTTCAAAGGCTCCGTCTTCAAAGTTCACATCGTCCAAGGGATAAAGCAATCGTCATCTAGATTGGATTCCTATAGTTGTAATTTTCCCAGAATTTTTGTAATCTTTATTACATAGTTTGTATCAATAAAGTTTTATACTTTTGTTTTTGCAAACAAAATGACGACTCTGCTGGGGACAACTTTCTCCTCCGACGAGGAAGTAGCAACTCAATGTGACGTAGCGTCTATCGGGAAGACGCAGAAGACGCTGGTTGTTAAAGTCAACCAGACAGCCTACGAGGTGCTGCTCAACTCCAAGATCTCTCCCCGTACTTCAGCCACTTCTGCCAAGAGCAAAGTGCGCTCAGTATGGGTCTCCAAGACTGCTACATAATCTGGCAGTTTTGCCACCAAGGATGCTGTACACTCTGTTGCACAATCTGCTAGCCAGACTGCTGCACAATCTGCTGTGCCAACTGTTGCACAATCTGCTAGCCAGACTGTTGCACAATCTGCTGTACCAACTCTTGCACAGTCTGTCTCAACAACTGCTGCACAAACTGTTTTAGACACTGCTGCACAATCTGTTGCAACTGTTGCACAGGCTACTTCATATGCTGCCTTGTCAAAATTCAAGACTCCTATGACCCTGGCGCAGTTGGCAGTAGCTTTTACTGCGCAAACCAACACTTCAACAACCAAAGTGCATCCAAAGCACTCTAAAGCAAGGTCTCCTGATGCGTAAACCACAGCTTCTGTGGTCAGAACCAGTGCACTTTCTGCCAAAGCTTCGAATGCACAAGTGGCCAGTACGCCATCCACCCATGCGCAAACCAAGCATGCGCAATCCAAGAGTAACAGCCCTTTGGCTAAACTCCCCTCTTCTCATAACAAAGGGAAAACCTCTGTTCCTCCTCTTAAATACTCTGCTGTTCCAGCACAATCTACTGGGGGTAGTCCTTTGGCTATTCCTCTTCCTCCTCAAAACAAAGGAAAAGGCCCGTTGGTCTTTTCTCAGACTTCCTTGTCTCATGACTTGGAAGATAACAGAGGGAAACGCTCTTTAGCTAACCCTTCTTCTCAAAATAAAGGAAAAGGCCCTTTGGTCTTTTCTCAGTCTTCCTCAGTCTTTACCGAAGAAGATCAAATTGAACGTGTTTCGGCACCTGTTAGTACAAGAACTCCTACAAACAAGGATTCTTCTTTCCTTCATGACAAGGGAACTTGTACTGATCAAAGAGGTATTCTGCCTACCCCGGTAGCAGAATTCCAAGACCTTCCGACATTCAAGATATCCCGTTCCAAACAGAGAAAACTGTTGGTGTCTCAAACAGAAACCCCTGGGGGTGAATTTGTAGACCTAAGAACATATCTTAACAGGCCAACTTCGGCAAAACGTAAGCAACCTATGCCGAAGGTCAAGCCTCAAAGACAAACCTCCAGGAACAAAAATCCTGATACCTATGCCAATGAGGTGAGCACTTCCTTGTACACACAGGGGACAAAATATTTGAAGAATCGGAACCATGTTCCGAATGTTGTTAAAGAACATATTCCTCGAACCTTTCCTCTTCCTGGCATGGTTTCTGACCTCCGAGAACATCTCAGGCAAAAACGGGATAATGCCTCAACTCCTTCAGTTCAATCATCTGATCATCATTGCAATCATAAAGTCATCATCCAATGTTGTTGTCAAACAACAAAACGATCTGTCTTCGATCGTTTGACTTTTGCTAAAACTGAACCAATGTCAGAGGATGAAGATGAAGTCCTATATACTTCTGTTAACATGACTTCTCGAGACACTGGGGGTAGAAGGTGCTCTAAGCACGGCAAACCTCGCAAGCCAAGCCAACGGTATCTAGATCTACTCCAAGAATCCTCTGAAGGAGTATTTCAACATACACGTTCCCGAAGCCGAGAGAGGAATCTTCTTTAAGATCCTTCGGGTTATCTTCCCACTTCTCAGTCAGGAGACGACTCTTTCTCCGACTATGATGCATATAGCGAAAGTTCTGAACGTACAGTATCTTCCACTGTACCAAGAGAAGTGACCGCTTATGTTATCAACGAAGATCCAGATGCTTCCACTTCTGTAAATCAAGAACAACGAATTGTTGCACTTGAAGATAAACTGAAGACCATGGCTGAAATGGTCGCCAGTATGCATTCCATCATTATGGCACAACATACCACACCACCGACCGTACCTGCTGTGAATCCTGAAATCATAGCTTCATCGGTACCTGTCAATGCTGGACTGGGGGTAGTATCTCCTCAAATGCCTCCTGTACAAGTACAAGTTCAAACTACACCCAGTCAGTCTGGGGCTGGGGGTAGTGCCTATAATGCTGTTCCTCTTCCAACCACTCTGACCCAACCTGCTCCTTCTTCATCATCCGAAGACGCCAATAAAGCTGTCAAACTCTTACGAACTTAGTTCAAAGCTTTCAAGGAGAAGGACAACTTGCAAAGGTTGGGGATCAAACAGCCTTATCCAGTTGAATGGAAGGAAGTTCCATTTCCTCCCAAATACAAGATTCCAACAATCTCTCTCTTCGACGGCAGTACCTCACCAAGCCAGTTCATCAATCATTTTGAGGTAATGACTGTTCAACTCCAACCAAATGATGCCCTTCTTACCAGAGTGTTCGTCGGTTGTTTAGCCGGCGTAGCATACGACTGGTACAGAAGTTTGCCCGATGGTTGTATTACTTCTTTCTCAGGACTTAAGCAGATATTTTTGGAAAGATTCTATGAGGGATTCAATGACATGACTATGTCTGCCCTCAATAAAATCAAACAGAAACATAATGAAACTGCTGAGAGTTTCATCGAACGGTTCCGTCGAGAAACCTTGAAGATGCCTCCAGGGACTCCTGCTGCCGTTACCATAGACATTTGTAAGGCAAACCTCTTGCCTATCATCAGTATGTGGACAGGTTCAACTCAGTTTCAAGACTGGCCATCCTTTATCGTCAATGCCAAAGCAGCTGAAGTCAGTGCTGAAAAGTTCAAACAGCTGGGGGTACAGATGTCTAACCCAGATCGGGACGAACATCAATCATCAGGTGGCGGTAATCGTTAGAACAACCGCAAGAACAAGGAAACTCTAAATATTAACCTAAAGAGCAAAGAGTCCTTGGCTGTCAACGTAGCTCCGCCTACATCTACTTCTACTCCTGCTGCACCTCAACCGAGGAAACCTCGCCCTAAGGTAGAGTATTCTTTTGATGAAAATGACACAGCAAGCATCTTTGAGTGTTTACTCAAAAGCAATAAGATCCAACTTCCAGATCCAAAGAAACCTGATGAAGTTGGTAAGACCGATCATCCTAAGTATTGTGTCTACCACTGATTCATTGGACATCCTACTCGAGCATGTTATATGCTCAAGGGTAAGATTCAAGAGCTTGTCAATGCTGGAGTTGTTACCCTGCAACAAGATGAGAAGACTGTCACTGCTAACATGGTTTCAGTCCAGTTCGGTAACTTTCCCCCGCAGATGATACAGCATGGTATCATTCCTATTTCGAAGGCTACTCTCGAGATTGAAAATCTCCCTTCTCCACCAAACGAAGGTCTCATTCCTTTGTCTCTTGACAATGGCGAGGTTATATGGATCCATCCCGATCTTACGTCAGAGTTCGAGGCTTCTTCTTCTTCCAAGAAGAAAGGTCGCTCCAAAGGTAAGACAAAGATTTGCAATATGGTGTCTTTTGATCCCATAGTTGATGAAGAGATCCTATTGGGCACCAGATCAGGGAAAGCCTATCTGAAATATTACTCGGAATCTCAAGAGAATCCTGCCTCTTCTTCTGAACCTACCTCAGCACAACCTGTTGCTATTGAAGAAATTCCTTCAACATCTTCACCAGTTGTGGTTCCTATTCCTCCCAAGCTAGTGGCTGCTGATAAAGGCAAGCAACAAGTCCGCTTCAATAAACCCTTGAAGAAATCAACTCCTACTGGGCTTGAGAAGCCTTACAACTTCTATATATTGGCTCAACTAGCCAATACCCCAGCAAGGATATCTATCTTTGAGCTCTTGCGTCTTTCCAGAGTGACGCGAGAAACTCTAAGCGAAGCTCTTATGCAAGCTGAGACTTGTTTAGCCTTTTTCAAGAAGCCGGAAGCAGAACCAGTCTCTTGTCTCCATTGTTATAGTATTCTGGAGCTAATTTTGAACATTACTTTCACACAAGATGACATGTTGATGGAGGACAATAGGCATGATCGTCCTCTCTACTATACAGGATATGTTGATTCGATGAAAGTCGATCGTATCTTGATAGATCCAGGATCTGCTCTCAGTATCATGCCGAAAACAATGCTCGATGCTCTGAAAATTCCTGTGCATAGTCTCTCCACCACAATCACCACCATCCTTGGGTTCAATCAGGGAAGGAGTGAACCTTTGGGCAAGATTCGCTTAAAACTCCAAATAGGCAATCTTCGCACAAAAGTTACCTTCTATATCATTGACAATCATGGTTGTTCTTATAATGCTCTATTGGGGAGACCATTCTTATATGAGCATAATATTGTTCCATCAACCCTTCATCAATGTTTCAAATATGTTGATGATAAGGGAGAGGTCCACAAGGAAGTTGCGGATCTTTATCCCTTCAAAGGCGTTGAAGCATACTGCAATAACGCTCGGATGTACAAGGATGAATTCATGAAGATTGTGTTAGCCTTAGACACTGAAGAAGAACAAGAAGCAATGCCCAAAGACACTCTTATCATACCTGTCAAAGGGCGAGTTTCACATCCTCAGTCTTCTAAACCACTGGCTATTCACTTGCCAGTTCAAAAGAAATCAGTTGATGCTGATCACGATCAAAGGGAGCTCACCTCTTCTGAGCCACTTGTTATCGACTTACGTCGTAACAAAGACAAAAAGCAGCTCACTTCTTCTGAGCCACTTGTTGTTGATCTTACTCGCAACAAGGAAAAAAGGGAGCTCACCTCCTCTGAGCCACTTATTATCGACCTCCGTCGTAACAAGCCTCCTCCACGTTCTTCTTCTCCCCCTCTTGTAATTAATCTGACCAAGCCTGCTAAGGCTAAAGGTTCTGTTGTAAATACTGATGTACAAATTAATGAAAAAGCACCTACTTTCCAGTATACTGATGTCATTTATCATACTAAATGCTATTTGGATATGTTAGATAGCTTCCAAACAATTACAATGGGAGTTGTACAATCTCTTCAGACAGAAGTCTCACTTGAAGATCCAGATGATTCTTACCGTATTTACCCTTCTCGAAAGAAAGGTGAAAGTCCAATACTTTTTAGTAAAGGACCAGAACAACAATTCAGCTATACGGATGATAGCAAACTTAACGATACGGGACGTCTCCAACTCCGTCGTTATAGTCAACAATCAAAGACATCATCCGAAAAATGGGCTATGACTTCAAAAGTGGCCTCAATTACGGTAAGGGTAGACGAACTCCTATTCGTACGACTATTCCGAAAGGAAAGTCAGAAATGTACTACAGCAGGGCTAAAAGAGGACGTGGATATGCTTCTCCTCCAATTTTATCCCCAGCAGTCTCCGACTCCGACAGTGAAGAACGTTCTAATTCTTCTGATTCCAGATCTTGGGATTCTGATACTAGCATTGGTGAAGTCCACAGGCTGGTTGTATCATCTAACATGGTTTTCGTCGAACTTCTAGAAGGCTATGACGAGGACATCGTAGAAAATCCTGAAACAGATCCTTGGGCTCAACATATGGATAATCAATGGGTACTTCGCTTTGAACAACGAGAACCTCCTACTGAAGATCAATTAGTTCAAATTGATGTAGGGGAAAGCGAGTCGCCTCATCCAATCTTCATCAGCAAGAATCTTCCGGAAGCAGACAAGCAAGAGTTGATTCTTCTTATTAAAGAATATATCGACGTCTTTGCCTAGAGTTATGAAGATATGCCAGGTTTAGATCCCAAGATTGCTACACACAAACTGAACATTTTGCCTAATGCAAAACCAGTTAAGCAATAACAACGACGTTTTAAACCAGAAATGATGGACACAATCGATGATGAAGTCAAAAAGCTCATTGCTTGTGGCTTCATTCGAGAAGAACAACATCCTGACTGGGTGGCCAACGTCGTTCCAGTTCTAAAGAAAATCGGCAAAGTTCGAGTCTGCATCGACTTTCGGGATCTTAATGAAGCATGTCCAAAAGATAAATTTCCTCTCCCTATCACGGACGTCATGATCGACAATACCTGTGGGTTCGAGCGAATATCCTTCATGGATGGATTCTCTGGATATAATCAGATCAAGATGAATCCTGAAGATGAAAAACATACCTCTTTCCGTACTCCTCGTGGTATCTATTGCTATACTGTAATGCCATTTGGTCTCAAGAACGCTGGTGCAACCTACCAATGGGCTATGAGTACCATCTTCAAAGATCATTTTCGTAAGACTGTTGAATGCTATGTTGACGATATTGCTGTCAAAAGTCGTCTAAAGGAAGATCACATTCAAGATCTGAGAACTATCTTCAATCTCATGCGCCAACATCAACTCAAAATGAATCCCACCAAGTCATTCTTGGGTGTCTCTAGTGGTAAGTTTCTCGGCTTCGTCATTACCTCTAAGGGTATACACGTGGATCCCGAGAAAATCAAAGCCATTCAAGAGATGCATCCTCCACGCAACCTAAAAGAGCTACGAGGATTCCAAGGTCGACTTGCGTACATCAGGAGGTTCATTTCGAACTTGTCTGGACGCTGCAGACCATTCACTCAACTAATGAAGAAGGGTGTATCTTTCGTTTGGACTGAAGAGTGTCAACGAGCATTCGACGATATCAAGTGATATCTCATGAACCCACCAGTCTTGGTGCCACCTATCTCTGGCATTCCATTCTTGATGTACGTCCGTGCTATGGACCATTCATTGGGTGCTTTACTTGCCCAAAAGAATAAAGAAGGCCATGAACAAGCCATCTATTATCTTAGCCGTACTATGATTGGTGCTGAACACCGTTATAGTTCGGTCGAAAAAGAATGCCTGGCTCTCATGTTTGCTGTACAGAAGACAAGGCATTACATCTTTGGCCAAACTATTCATGTCATATCCCGAGTTAATCCTCTTCGGGTACTCATGAAAAAGCCCAGCACACTCAATTCTCGGTTGGCTATATGGGCAATCCTGCTGGCTCAGTATGACATGGTGTATGTTCCACAAAAGTCTGTCAAGGGTCAAGCTCTAGCGGATTTCTTAGCAGCTCATCCTGTACCAGAAACATCCAAATTATATGATAAAATTCCAGACGAGACATTAGAAGTCAACATGATCTCTGAAGAATTTCTGACCTGGCGTCTATTTTTTGATGGTGCATCCAGAATTGGGCCAAATGGTGCTATTGTAGCAGGAGTTGGAGTGGTCCTCGTTTCTCCAGACGGATCAACTATCCAAAGAGCCTACTCTCTAGATGAATCTTGCTCCAACAATGTAGCGAAGTACAATGCTCTACTCATCGGCCTTCAATTAGCCAAACAACTGAACGTTGAATATCTCGAAGTCTACGGTGATTCTAAGCTGGTTGTTAATCAGGTTAGAGGAACCTATGAAGTCCGTCATCAAGATCTGGTGCCTTATCACGAAGCAGCGATTAACATAGCTACATCATTCAAAGCTTTCTTCATAGACTATGTTCGACGAGCTTGCAACACAGAAGCAGATGCTTTGGCCAATCTTGCAGCTGTCTTAGCCATCCCTATCAAAAGACAGCAGGTGGTGGTTATCTCCAACCGAGAACTGTTCTGCATCGAAAATAATTGTAATATTGAATTCAGCAATTTTGCTGAAGTCAATGTTATCGATGATGATTGGAGAACTCCTTTTATCGACTTCGTGGTTCATGACATACTCCCCAAAGATCCTAAGGAGGCTACAAGCGTTCGTCGAAGATCTTTACGATTCTACTACAATCAAACTACCAAGACCCTCTATCGACGAACTTATGACGATCTTCTCCTGCGCTGTCTTGCTGGTGATGAAGCTAAACAAGTTTTGCGTGAAGCTCACGATGGTGTCTGTGGAGCACATCAACCTGGTCCTAAGCTACAGGATCGTATTAGACGCATGAGTTACTACTGGCCCTCTATGGTATCAGATGCCATTGAATATGCAAGGAAATGTCGTGCTTGTCAAATCCATACAGACTTCATTCATCAACCATCGGAATTCCTTCATCCGACTGCTGCTTCCTGGCCTTTCGAAGCCTGGGGCATGGATTTCATAGGTCCCATAAATCCTCCTTCTTCTAGAGGACATCGGTTCATACTGGCAATAACGGATTACTTCTCCAAGTGGGCTGAAGCTATACCTCTGGCTGAAGTCAAGACTAGTAGCGTCATCAACTTCGTTAAACACCACGTCATCTATAGATTTGGTGTACCCCGAAGAATCATCCATGATAATGGACCTCAATTCATTAGCCAGAAGTTCACCAGATTCTGTGATGATCACCGGATTGACAATGTCGCCTCAACAGCATACAATCCTGCCGCTAATGGTTTAGCTGAAGCCTTCAACAAAACCATCATCAAGCTCCTTAAGAAGTTTGTATCCACTAACAAACGAAATTGGAGTGAGAAACTCGGCGAATGTCTTTGGGCCTACCGAACTACGGTCCGCAATCCTACAGGCTTTATACCTTTCTCTTTGGTGTATGGCTGTGAAGTTGTTCTTCCTTTGGAGCTGCAAATTCCTTCTTTAAGGATTGCCATTCCTAATGAGCTTACTACAGAAAATAACGATCTTCTTCGACCTCAAGAGTTAGAAGCACTTGATGAGAAGCGATTAATGGCTCAACAACATATTGAGTTATACCAAGCCCGCATCTCGAAGACTTTCAACCGCAAAGTTAAAGTTAGAACATTTCAGCAAGGAGAACTTGTTCTAACAGTCAGACGTCCTATGACTATAACTCACATGAGCAAAGGGAAATTCGATGCAAAATGGGAAGGTCCCTATGTCGTAAGCAAAGTCTTCTCAAATGGAGCTTATCAACTTTCAGAGCTTGATGGTCGAGTTGCTATGATGCCTATCAATGGCAAGTTCCTTAAGAAGTATTATGTATAAATGTAAATGCTTGTAAATCATCAGACAGAATCAAGTTCATAAATAAAATTCAAATTTTATTTCATGATAGTACATGATATTAAAGATCACTATCATCTTTCTTTATATTGGGACGCGGGCCACTGCCGTCCTTCTCGAAAACACGATCAGCAAAAGAGCCGAGAACCTCCTTGCTGGAACCCATGAGGAACTTGCAAGCGGCCATCCTCATGGCTTCTTCTTCTTCAGTCTTTCCTGGTTCGAGCAGGAAATCCAAAATGTCTCGTGGTGGCTAGGGTGCAGACGAACCTTCGCCTGCTTCTGCTACCTTCCGTTGAACTGGATCGGCAGGGCGTTCTTCAGTGCCCTTCTGAGCCTTCGGGACAATCTCAGCCTTCT
The DNA here is from genome assembly GCA_029216955.1 of Iris pallida. NCBI lineage: Eukaryota > Viridiplantae > Streptophyta > Magnoliopsida > Asparagales > Iridaceae > Iris > Iris pallida. Next base: position 6,072,723 of record JANAVB010009999.1, read on the forward strand.
TGGATGCTTCTTCAGACGACATTTTTATATTGAAAATTGGAAGTGTTCGTTCCTGTCAGATTTCTGCTATATTTATAGGCAAAAATTCCTCAACTAACGAAGCGACACATTCATCCGACGGTTCACCCGTTCATTAATGCCTGACGGTTCGTCCGTTCATTTATTACATTCATCTGACGGTTCATCCGTTCATTCATTATCACCTGACGGTTCATCCGTTCATTCATTATCACCTGACGGTTCATCCGTTCGTTCATTATCACTTGACGATTCACCCGTTTATTCATCACCACTTGACGGTTCATCCGTTCATTATCATCCATCATTTGACGGTCTTCCCGTTCATTTATCTCACATACATTGACGATTCATCATCGTTCATTATCTACATCAGCAACTTGTCATTTTCGATCAAGTTGTCAAATTGAAATAATAGTATTCAATATATTCTGCCACGTCCATATTACCTCTGAGCAGGTATAATAAATATAATTATTTTTCTACAAAATCATCAAGAAATATATCATGTCTTGCACCTCTGAATATATTTTCTATCTCTATTATTTATATCTAAATAAGATATGCAATAAATAATGGAGCCACAACAAAATGTCTTTTATTTTAATATGAGGCATTACAAAAATGCATCTACGGCAACAAACCCAAAGTACAAAAAGTTCTAATTAAGAAGGAGGAATGATCAGATTATCAATTTGCTGTTTCAGTGTCTGCAGCTCTTCTTCATGAGTTGATGTTACCCTCCTTCTGGCTTCTTCCATCCCGTTTTCTTCATCAAAAACGGGCATGTCTACCGTCCGGCGGGTGATCTCTGCACCATGAGTCGCCTCATAATCATTTTTCTCCTGAATCAAGGCGTTGAATTGTTCAATCATAAGTTGATGATTAGCAGTTTCTTCTTCTAACTCCTGTTGGAGGCGAACAATCTCTGCTTTCAGCTCATCAAGTCTCTGTCCTTTTCTTTCAGCCATTGAAGTTACTGATTCTAATTTGGAAGTGTATTCAGCAGACTTTGTGGAATAAGCCTCCAAAAGATTTTGAAGGTTTACCCTTTCTATTTCAGCTGCTTGGACCATTTGCTCGAATTCAGCCTGTACTAGAGAGTCTATTTCCTTCTTCTTGAGCTCCTTATAGTTCTTTATGGAGACTTCTAATTCATTTAATATGTGTTCAAGAAGAGTGGCCTGAGCCTCGTCTCCTTGCTCTCTTATGGCTCTTATTAAGAGAGAAGTTGGCTTCCTAACCATAATAAAATCAGCTCCTTCTTTCTCAATCATCTTATGAACAAGGGGTCCCAGCGATTCGAAGAAGCATCTGGTGAATGACTGGATAACTTGTTGATTAATGGCCAGAGTTCCAGGAGTCGCAGCTACTCCTGTTGAGAACGAGGCAGCAGGTTGTTCAATCCTTTGTGTTTGGATGGCAGGCTCTTTAAACAAAGGAGCCAGAGTGGAGCTAGTCGCCCCTCCTGTTTGTTCCTCTGCAAAAGTAAAATTGTTATTTTACCAGTTGTCTGCCAATAACCAAAAGGATCAAATATAAAAGTAGTCTTACCTTGATTCGATCCAGCAACAAATGTATCCCTTGCTGGAATGGATTCCCGTTGAACGGAAGTAACTTCAACTGCGACAGCTTGGCTGCTGCCCGCTTCAGAACCACATGATAAATGATGACTACTACTAATAACCACTGTTGTTATGGACACCATAGCCAGGTCCATCAGAGGTGTTGCAAGAGTCTCAAGATCTGCAAGAAATACAAATGAAGAGATTAGCTATTAATCTATTTTAAAAGAGAAGATTGCTAAATCTCATTTTTATACCTTGAGGGCCGGTGGCGGGAGTTTCTTTCAGAGCATCCTCATCTACTGCTTTTTCTGGAGATATTTCTATCTCAACATCTTCTTCAGGATTTAAAGTATCAGCAACTTTTTCTGCAGACGCCTCCACTTCAATATCCTTTTTAGGATCTGAAGTATCACCGGCAGCATCAGAAGATATATGTTCTTCATCATCCCTTTCGGGATCTTGTATATATTCATCAATATTTCCGGACGAAGAGCTCTCCTCATCTTCTTCTTCTTCTGCTGCTGCATTCCTACTGTTAGTTGCAGTCTGATCCTCCTGCAGGCTATAACTGCAAACTTCTAGAGCTGCGATCATTTCACGATCTTCTTCTTCACGAAGAGTTTTAGGAGTAGGAGAAGGGTGAGTTGTCTCCGCAACGGGTGAAAGAGGTCGTACAACATTTTGTTCTTCCTCCGTAATGTTTTCTCTGGGCTTTTCAACCTCAGTTCTTGGGTTAAGATCTCCCCTTTGTTCAGTCTCTACCATCTGTTCTGGACCAAGAGTTTTGCTCCCAGATTCAGAAACAGATGTGGGAGATGACATTATAATTCCTGCTGCAGCATCTACTGAAGTCAGGATTTGTCTGGAAGAAGAGTCTGCTAAATTTCTTCTGGTGACCACCCTCTTCTTTCTGTGTAGAGGTCTGTCAGGACTCTCTATATTTATTGGTTCTGCTTATTTCTGCACGAAAGTTGGTGTGGTAGCTTCTTGATTTGTCTCGGCCAGCTGCCGAGATTGGGACCTCGTAGTGATCTTTTCAGAAGAATGATCTAAGATCAATTTCTTCTTTGCTGCTGGAGCAGGAGGCTCCTCTCTTCTCCTCTTCTTTGCCGGAGATCTACCCACTTTCAGAGAAACACGCAGTGGTGCATTTACCTCTTGAGGGAACATAATATCCCTCGAAGCTTCTAAAGGTGCATCCGCCGGTTCGTGCACCTCATCATTTGCAGGGAGTGATAAAGCGACTCTTCCTTTTCTCAATCTGTTTGAAGATACAAAACTATCTGCGAGACTAAAATTCGCGACAAAAGTGTTCGCGGATGTATAGAACACTGAATATGTGAATAGCATCCGAGGACCCTGGGGAGTGATCTTTGCTGGCATCGAGAATATGGCCTTCGTGTCTCGAGCATTGTAATAAGCCCAAGCTCGGGTCCCGTCTATCAAAAAACCCTTGCCCTGGAGGCAGGTGATTGCATTCCCCACGTGGAATTGATCATATCCAAATTGCCGAGCAAACCGGCTGGGGAGATATGGTTCTAAGTAGCATTCCTCTTCGAACTGGTATACCAGATGAGACGGTCGAATTGTCTTCAACCATTCAAAGGTTGCACGGGTTAGAGGCTGCATCTTTGAGTCCACCATGTTTGTTGGCATCTGATCATGTCCGGCAAGGAGAGGAGCACAGCAGAAGTTCCATCCTCTGTTCAGATTTAAAACATATCTGCACTCGCTCAAAGAAGTGTACTTACATTTGCCCTGAGAGTACCTTCGCAGGAAGCTGCCATCAACCGGTCCCATGCCGGGATCCATTAAAGTGGGATAATGGAGAAGCAACCATCCAAAGAGATATATGTATGGCGATTCTAAACGAGGGAATTCTTTCTCTTCCTTTGCTTTCAGCATCAGATCGACATACAGACGAAGACTCGTATTTAACTTGTAAGTCATCGCTGATAGCAGGTCCACCTTGTAGCCAAATACTAACTTGACAGCGGCAAAAAGAACGCCGCGATGAAAATGGTCCACGGTACTGGATCCTGGGACCACAAACCGTCGGAGCCAGTATGTCAGAAACCCTACCAACTGGGCTTCTTTTGACATGGGTCTATAACCCATTCTCAAGTAACTCTCTAGAGTGTCCCCTTTCTTTAAAGGTGGACTTTGGTAATCATCTTTCATCTGTTTATCATAATTACCACTCTCCTCCATCATCTTCATGACTTCTGTGTTGCTCAAAGGTTTGAAGAAATTAGGATAACATTTGTCGTTTTCCTTAGTCTTCTTCTCCTCTAAATGATTAAGAAACAGATACGACAGCCACTTTGAGGAATAGCAAGTATTGGCTGTAGCACTCTTGTAGAACAAAGAACAGATCTTATAATGGCATAGCAGTTCCTCAAATACTGCTACCATGGCTGCATTTTCTTTTCAAAGTTTGTCCAACTCGTCATTTGTTGGAACAAACTCCTCATACGGGGCATCTGCCATTGGCAAATACGAGATATACTTCATCTCGTAGAGTGCAAATCCAATTTCTCCACCAGGGGTCATGAAGGTCCCTGTCCTATAATTGTACCTCTCAGCCAAGGCTAAAAACATATGTGGGTTGGGAGTAAAGCCATATACAGTGGCGTGCACTGCCTGATACAGATTGATCTGTTGGAGTCTGTCTTCGAATGTCGTCAGAATCCAATTCGCAATGTAGTTCCATCTCTTGTAATCCGGATTCACCAATCCAGTCAGTCTGATGTCTTGTTCGGGGTATTTCCCTTCAGCCTTTGCAAATTCATTCGCAAATATCGGTGTCCTGACAGGCATCAGCAAAGAGGAGTTCTCTTGCAGAATGCAGCCGGGTCTCAAGCCTCTCAACAGAACGCTGTATCGATCAGAGGAGCTGTAGAACATATCTTTCTTGTTTGGCCCCTTCTTCACAAAAATTTTCCCCGCACGGGCGTCCTGAAAAAGAGTGATGTTCCACTCCATCTTCCTTGGGTAGCTCGTATGAGCATACCGCGACAAAGGGAGGCAGCGGGCAATGTCTGGTATGAAGAATGATCTATCTTTCTGATGGACTATTCTTTCCTCCATCCTCGGCCTAGGTTGAGAGATTTTTTCAAAGGCGTCACCGAACAGGAATAAAGGTTTCTTATGAATAACAGCATCCGCTGACTCAAAGGGCTGTCCATTCATCAAACACATTAAAGTCTCATTATCCTGGGAGATCAGAATAGCCTGACGGGAGGTCGGCAGGTCATACTGGGGATAATGAACATGAGACAGATCTTCTTTATATTCAGACTCTGAAAGAGTTCCCACAAAAGTTTCATATTCTGGGTCATCTCTCGTATTCACTGCATCAGACAGAAAGAGACAAAAAATCAGTACAAGACAAATCAACAAAATTCTGTCATCAATTTGCGCAATATCAGACTGCGCAATATCAGATTGCGCAACATCAGTTTGCGCAAACATTAGACTGCGCGAACAAACAGTCATTAGTTTGCGCTGACAATCTCGCACAAATCAGCAGATTGCGCAGACATCTGCCAGCGCAATTCAACCGATTGCACAGAAAGTCGTTCTTCATAAAAATGAAGAACTTACTGAGTTGTGCAACCAGAGCCCTAAAGAGGGTGGTGCAGTATGATCACATCTCTAAAAAGAGATGGATTTCGAAAGACAGTGGGATCAAAACCCTAAAAAGGGTTTGAAGTCTTCTACCTAACATCGCAGGATGAGCATCTTCGTGAGGAGAGGCTCGTCGCGCAGTTCTGGTTGAGGATTCGGCCGGGGCTTTGCCCTTAGCGGCGGCGGTGGTGGCAGAGGAACGTCGGGGCTCCATGAAGGTCGTCGGAGAAAGAGGACAGCAAGGGTTCAGGGATTTCTCTCAAAAGCACGAAGGATGCAAAGTAAAGAAATGAGAGGCTATTTATAGCTTTCGAAATATGAAACGGCTGCCTCGGATTGTGCCTAAAATTGGAGGCTCTTCGATTTGCGCAGACAGCTCATCATCATGTGCAACTTGATTCAAAATTCAAAAAATTCAAAGTATTTCAAAATTTTGAATGAATTCACATTTCGAAAACTTTGAAGGGGGTCTTGTAGGTCCTAAAAAAATCAAGTTGCATCAATCAACAAAGTCAAAGAATCAAGATATACATCATTTTGATGAATTGCGCAGACAACAGATTACGCAGAAATCCAATTGCACACACTGTTTTGCGCACACTCCCAACTGCGCAGGCTGACGTGGCAGAAGTCATCATTACCTAAATCAAATCAAATCTTCCTGACAACTGACAGCACAGAGAACGAGGAGACTGTTCGTTTATTGTGCCGCACAGTGCTCGAGGGCGGCTGACAGCTGGCAGCGCAATCCATGATGGCGCAATCCATTCCTGCGCAGTCTGAGTCTGCGCAATCCAAAGCCAGCACAATTCAGTCTGCGCATTCTATCAACATAACTGATAAAGTACACGTGGCATTCATGCCATCAATTACTCATTACGTGGCAACTGTCTATGTACGATCATGCACATTTCAATCAAATGATGCCATGTGTCCAAGATAGTTGGCCCACGATCCAGCAACTGCCTGCGCAGTCCACAGCTGCGCAATCTAATTGCTGCACAAACCATCCTGCACAGTCCAGAATAACTAAAAGTTAGTTATTTCTAGAACTCTATAAATAGAGTTTCAAGTCTTCATTTCAAGGATAAAGAGATCAGAGATCAGAAATCAGAGAGTCCGGGAGTTCTTGTCCAAGTGCTGCTGCATTCTTCCGAGGCTTTTGCCTTCAACTTCCGAGGCTTTTGCCTTCAGTTTCCAGAGTTGTCTTCAACTTCAAAGGCTCCATCTTCAAAGTTCACATCGTCCAAGGGATAAAGAAATCGTCATCTAGATTGAATTCCTATAGTTGTAATTTTCCCAGAATTCTTGTAATCTTTATTACACAGTTTGTATCAATAAAGTTTTATACTTTTGTTTTTGCAAACAGTATCCTGGAGGCAAGTCCATATATACTTCCTCAGTCAAGTCTCCATGTAAGAAAGCGTTCTTCACGTCGAATTGATGCAAAGACCAGTCACACTTAGCTGCTAGGGACAATAATACATGAACTGTGTTGATCTTTGCTACCGGTGCAAGCGTCTCTGTGTAGTCGATCCCATATTTTTGTGAGTATTCCTTCGCCACCAATCTTGCTTTGTAGCGGTCAATAGTACCATCTGCTTTATACTTCACAGTATAAATCCATCTGTACCCCACCGGCTTCTTTCCAACTGGTAAATCAACTATCCTCCAGGTGGCATTTTTCTTCAATGAGCTCAACTCTTCATTCATCGCTGCCTGCCATTTGGGTTCAGCTAAAGCTTCCTGCAAACTGTTAGGAATAGATACAGAGGATAATTGACAAGTAAATGACTTATTTGATTTTGACAAATAATCGGTAGACACATAGTTACTCATAGGGTATCTCACATTGTTTTTAGGATCAGGCTCATATGTGGGTTTAGAAATACCTCGATTATTACGTGGTGGAAGATGCTGTGGTTTTGGAACATCCAAGTCTGGAGACGATTGGTTATCATCTTCATTGTTCGTTGGCACGGAGAAATCAGGCAGGACTGTAGACGGTGGGGCCGGTGACTCCTGTGTTGGTGATTCCCGTGTTTGTAGCTCCATAATAGTTGGTTCCTCAATCTAGGGAGTATAACCAATTGTACCTTCATCACTCATGTTAACAATCGGGTCATTTGTATCAGAATAGTCCAGAGTCTGAACCTCATCTTTCCTCTCCCCCTGAGGTGGAGACTCGGACGGTAAATAATACATATCATGTTCATGGAATACCATATCCATGGTGACGAACATCTTCCTGGTAAGTGGATGATAACACCGGTAGCCTTTTTGGTGTAAGGCATACCCAACAAACATGCACTTTAGGGCACGTGGTTCTAGCTTACTTCGTTGTTGTTTATGAAGATGGACGAAGGCTACGCATCCGAACACATGAGGAGGTAAGTTGGGACTAGGTGGTGTAGTGACAAGAGCATAAAACTCCTGACATGGTGTTCGAAAATTTATTGTACGGGATGGCACTCGATTGATTAAGTAGGTAGCAGAGATAAGAGCCTCACCCCAATAGAACAACAGGGCGTTAGCTTCAAGTAGAGAGGCACGCACCATATTCAAGAGGTGACGATTCTTCCGCTCTGTAATGCCATTTTTTTGTGGGGTATATGGACATGTCGTCTGATGAGTAATTCCATGATGATCTAGGAATTTTCGGAGGTCTGAATTCACATATTCACGCCCATTATCACTACAAAGAACTTGTATTTGTGCTTTATATTGAACTGTAACCATTTTTGTGAAATTTCTCAAAGGCAGAACACACCTTATTTTTCGCTTTCAAAAGTGACACCCATGTCATATGTGTACAATCATCAATAAATGTTGCAAACCAATGGGCACCACCTAAAGTAGCAATTTTAGATGGACCCCATACATCTGAATGTACTACCATAAAAGGAACAGAACTTTTGTTTAAACTTGGAGAGAAAGTACTACGATGGCAATGTGCTAATTCACACACATCACACTTAAACTGGGAAACATTACTCTTTGCAAATAAACTAGGAAAAAGTTTCTGTAAATAACCGAATGAGGCGTGTCCAAGTCGACGATGCCATAACCAAATATCACTAACATTCTTTGTCTGCTTCCCTTGTGTACCTTCAACTGAAAGGGCTTTTATCAACTGATGATTGCTGTCTGATGTCAAGTCCAAGTAGTAGAGTTTGTCCCGTCTAGTGCCATAACCAATCGTCTTCCGAGTCTTGATGTCCTCAAACACATAGAAAGAAGGCCAAAAAATGACAAGACAGTTTAGTGCCCCAGTTATTTGGGCAACAGATAATAGATTATAATCAATGGATGGTACTACAAGGACAGTATCAAGATTGAGGTTGTCATTAAGGGAAATAGTACCTTCTCCAATAACAGGGACATAACTGCCATCTGCATTGATCACATCGGTTTGAGATAAAGGTTTTAAAGTCTAAACAAGTTTGGAATCAAAATTCATATGTGCCATAGCACCTGAGTCAATTAACCAATGTATTATTCATAACAGAATCAGTAACTTTTAAAGCCTTACCCTTGTTACCTGTTGTTGTAACCAACGCAGTTGCTTTCTCAGCGATTAGTTCTGTATCATCCTTGACGTTAGTCACTGAGGCTCGATTTTTGTTGAAGCGAGATTCACGTGTTTTGTCCCAGCCTTCAGGATAGCCAACCAATTCGTAGCATCTGTGCTTGGAATGTCCAGGTTTTCCACAATGCTCACACTTGCCATATTGATGTGAGGCATGATCACCACTCGACTGGTTATATGGGCGTCCAGATCGATCACCTCTATACTGTCCAGCTTGCTCAGAGAAGGATTGAGAAGATGAACCTGAACGATTATGTGGAGTGCGATATCGAGCCACCATAGCTTCAGCCGTATCTCCTTCTGTCTTCATATCTTTCTTCCTATCAGATTCTCGACGAACATAGGCATAAGAAGCCTGCAGGTTAAGCAGAGGATCCTTCCGGAGAACTTCACCATGAACCTGTTCAAAATCATCATCTAGGCCTCCGAGAAATAAGTAGACTCTCTGTCTCTCCTTCGACTCCTGGTAGGTCTTGAGATCTTTGTCACAAATCATGGCAATCTTGTTGTAGTGATCCAGCTCCTGGAAAATTTTAGTCATTTCTCCAAAGTAGACAGATATGGGGCTACCACTCTGTTTGAGGTGAGAGGCCTTCTGGTTCAGAGTATACACCCTTACTTCATTATTCTCATCACAGAAGGCTATCTTCAAGACATCCCAGATATCCTTTGCACTGGGTAAGCGGATGTAGCGCTTCATGATTTCTGGCTTCATGGATGAGAGAAGCCAACTTTTGACTTTCTGATCCTCAGAATACCAATCTTCATAAGTAGAATCATCTTCAGGTGGGACTTTGATCGTACCCCGTAGGTACCCAATTTTTTTTTTCTTCCAGCGATATGCATCCCTATGAGCGGAGCCCATAGATCATAGTTTCTTTCATCGAGTAGTATTCCAATATTAAAGTTGGAATTCTCTGTTTGAACGACAACAGGAGAAGCACTACCGGAGGAAATAGATTTCTTCTCGTCACCCATAAAATCTAGTGGAGATAGGAATCAGCAAATCGGGCGGTGTCTCGATGTGCTGCCCAGTCGGAGCCAGAACGGTTGATCGAGAGCTTAGAAACTTGGCTCTGATACCATGTTTCAGAACAATATAATATCAAAGATGATTGAAAAGTACTGTTCATTTATTCATGGTTTCAACAGCATATATATATATATATATATACAAGTAATGAATCTAATGTAGCTTATGATGAATCTGTTGTATCTTAGGTGTTAGCCCTCTAATTGTGGAAACCGATCTTACTTGGTTAACAACTGAATCCCTTAGAATAAGGAAGACAGTTACATACAAGCAAACAATTATTAATATTAATATTATTATTATTGTTAGTTTTACTTGAAACAATTGACTGATTAATGAGTAATATTAGCTACTATTAATTCTACTATATATTATTGCACTTAGTATTAATATTTCTAATTATAATTATTATTTTTATCTTTTAATAAACAATATATATAACTAAGAGTACTTTATATATGTTAGGTATCAACTTATTTATACTAGGTATGACTTGTTAGAGCCGTAGTATTTTCACCATGTTTTGTCCTTATTATAGTTATAATTTTATTACTACTAATAATTGTTACTAGAAATTTTATACTTTCTAAAAGTCATATCATAAGGTTTTGGACTATATTAATTTAAATTGAGTTTAGCCTAACAAATATTATTTTATGGTATTTTGTAAAAATAAATTCGACCTAAAAAGATATAGTTTGGCAAGGTTATAATTTTTGGTCTAAATGATGTAGTAATATTTTTAAATATTTATCGAAAAATATATTTTAAATTTGTGGAATATAGTATTTTACCTAAAATCATATTTTACAACTTATAGTACTTTGGCCTAAAAACGTTTTGTGATTTTTTAGTATTTTCCTAAAATAAATTTTGACTAATAAAAGTCTAGTTTTAAATTATTATTATTATTATTATAAATAATTTCAAAAATTAGTATACACGTTTGCCTTCACAAATTCTCCTCGATTATCATCATTGATCCCGACTGATTGCATGTTTCTATTTCTCGTGAATTTCGGACCCTTACACATTGACCCCGGCTATTGGACAAAACAAGACTTGTCGGATCATCGTACCACACCAGGCGTTACACCAGGCAAGATATCTTACCATATTTACTGCTTACATTTAGTTGCATTTTATTATTCAGTTATTGTATCTATATTTCTAGTTTATTATTTTCCCTTTTTACATATGGACCTAGAGATAAGGGACTACCGTCAATATAGTGCATTTCATTAACTTTGTCACAATTGTACACGAGTTGTGTATAAGTTGTGAGTAATATATAGAGGTCACATGCGTGTTGGCTGATCCACCGTGCGCATGCGTTGGAGATAACTGTCAATAGATGTATGTTAGAAGACTTGACAGTTATTAGGTATAAAACAGTATTGTGGAAGCGACATGTGTTGGTGTGTCGTGGTTACGACGCATGTATAGTATCATTGGGGGGAAAGGACTGCTATTAGAGTAGGGGCTACATTTACTTTTACATATATTTTGGGCCAATAGTGTAAACCCTTGATCAAATTTCCATGTTTGTTAAAACTTGTTTTGACATCACTTTTTTTTGTTTGTTTGGAAAAACATTAATTGTTAGGGTAAAAACTGGAAATGTAAATTGTGGCAGGGACCTTTGTGTAAAAAACTAAAAATTCAAATCAAGTTTCTGTTTAAACTTGCACAATATGGATGCATTCGATTCAAATCCCTGTTTAAAACCGCAAAGAGCAACATCCCCTCCAAATCTCAATTCCGGTCGGATTTAGATCCCTCCAAACTGGAATTTAAATTGATTCTTCCTTATCGATTGAACCTTTAGTATAATCTAAAGCTTCCTCTATATATATATATATATATATATATATATATATATATATATGTGTGTGTGTGTGTGTGTGTGTGTGTGTGTGTGTGTGTGTGTGTGTGTGTGTAGAAGTCTGCCGACCCCCAAAGGAAGAAACCCTAAAATTTTCCCTTTCTTTTCCCATTGGAGTGTGCAACTGGTGTAGTCAACAGGTCAGGCGAACGCCGCAATCTCTGTCAGGTAAACCCGTCATCCCCACACTGTCTAAGATCTGTTTGGAGTAATGTTTAGCAAGGATATATTTCTGAAACCATGTTTCCTTTTGTGTCGAGTATCATAGAATGGGTAGATAAGAGAGGTGGTGTACAGTAGGGAGTCGGAGCCATGTTTGAATCAAACTATTCACTAAGCATCAGGTTGCATATTAAGCACCAGAGGGATGCTTGCATTATATCCGGATATTGGTACCATAGCTGACACTTAGTAGTAAAACCAACCTTTAGTATCAGATCTTATAATAGTATCGGTTGATACTCATTTCCTGTAGGATGCTGATGTTTGAGTTCACAGAGAGTTTCAAATATCATCATGGATGTCACCACCTGTAGCTTAGGTACATGTTTATAGACCTGAAAGCGTTAACAGGGAAATGACATGTCTGCAATGGATTTTTGTGACAACACTCGAGTTAAAAAATAGTAGGATACCCTTACCTGGGTATCAGAAATCGAGTCAAAACCACATATATGGTTGGGCTTGCAGGATAATTGCCTGGAGGGCAGACCATACATGTAGAAAGAAACTATCGGGAAGTATCAGCCAATGCAAGCAAGGAGTCTACTGCTCCTGTGATATGGCTTTGTACCCAGAGGATTAGTTTAGCAGAGCATGGGTGTCCCAATGCTCTGTTAGTATGAGTTAGGGTGATAGGGACTAGATGCACAGGTTAGCTTGGCTCTGTATCCATACCTGGAATACAAAATCTGAAATTTCTAACTGTCTCAATTAGGCCTTGCAGCAAGCCATGTGTGTCCATCACAATAATAGCTTATATGGAAGAATTTGGGGATGTTAGGGTATCCAGGAACAACAGAAAATAAGGGTAGTAACATGATACCAGAGTATCCAGGGCAGAAAATTACCTTAGTATCATCCCTGGCAAGCGTCTCAGCCACTAAGAATAAGAGCCACCGATACGAAGTATCGTCCTGCATATCACACATGAGTGACAGACCAGGTATCATTAGAACATAGTGACATTGGTTAGAAATTTGTTTAACTACATTGCATAACACCCTGTCCACGCCATTCGAAAGTTGCTATAAGGAATCAGCCCACCATTACCTGATGATTCAGTCCCTGTATACCCTTTTTGCCAAATCTGTTCAGTCCACGCCATTTTAGGTGATTGCGAAGAGGTCGTGTGCCCTGACCAGTATGGCCCGTACTTGGGAGATCCAGTAGAGATAGACTTTGCTTATCAGGAGGAGTACGCAGCCTCTGATCCTGTTGCGCTTGCTTAGTTACCTTTAGTTAGTGTTGAGACATTGTAGTGGATATTGGGTTGATTTTGAGACATGTAGTTGAGATTTTTTTTGTCTTTAGTCATCATACATTTTATATTATGAGACGGTTCTATTTATTTTCATCTTCTAGATGCTGAGTTGAGATATGTAGTTGTTGATTTCCCTTGTGGTAATATCTTTTATTGCGTGATTGTTCATTATATTGTTAAAGCGTTCTACCGCCGACTCTGCTATGTAGGCTGGGCGTGTACACAGTTCATTCCCAAATTATTAGGTGCGAGTCGTGACACGTTTTTATGGTGGCCCATGCAGGTCAGTTTTTGCAAAGACAGCGAAACCGTGGTAGTACTTAAGTTAGCCGTACTACTGCGGGCCTGCGACTAGGACTAGGAATAGGAACCTAAGGACCGTCTCCATGAGTTGAAATTACGTTATTGACTTCTATACTCGACTTCAAGTACCCATATGCATCCTGTTTGAATCTTTCTATCTTCTAATTATTTCCTTTGTTTTCAGCCAATGGATTCGTAAGACAGGAACAATGCTGCACTGAACACTTCACCGGCCGTTGGCAGATTTTTCACCTACGGGACCCTACTAATGCAGGGAGGCCAGCTTACTCACCAGGACGATCCGGCCCAGCCGCAGTATTCAAGATTCTGCAGGGATTACATTCCACTGCCACCGCAGTTCCCTCTGCAGACTCCAGTACTAGCATTTATCCCTCCTCCAGTACCTGTTCCACCCACTATGCACCCGGCACCAGCAGTCTATCTACCACCTAAGATGCATCCACCGCCAGCCATGTATCCAGCTCCTATGATACAGCAGGCACCCTACATGTACCCAGTACCTACCATGCACCCAGCACCCGCGATGTACCGGGCACCTGCTCTGCCCCCGCCCCGGCGCTGGACAATATTACACTCATAGGTATTTTCCAACAGCATGCCAATATCTTTCGCGATACTTTGCAAGAGGCCCTTCAGCAAAAGGGAGGCCCACCAACAGCGCCCTGGGACGTCCAAGAACTTCATGGACCTCAGGCCCAGAGAGTTCCACAGGACCGAGGGAATTATCTACTGTCATGACCCGCTCCCGAATAATCGGACACGAGTCGGACACGCCCAGCCTTCGTCGATGGACACGACGAAGTAAGCTGTACAATACTAAGGAAAACTCTAAGATACAAGGTACATAAAACAACACAGCTACTATACACGTTCCTAAAATTACCACAATCCACAAATTATTTGTACAATATCACCCGAAGACAAATCCGGTAACCAGAATAAAATTAAATAATCCTGAATACTTAATACAATACATGATAAAATCTCTAAAACAAATCTAGGAAGGATCTAACCACAATTCTGAAATTCTAAGTATATCCTGAGGCACAACTCTATCCTGGCTTTGGGCTCTGGCCAATAAAGATGGAACATCATCCTCAAGCATACCTGCAACGTATCCTGTCAGGAAAAGAGCAAAGTACAATCCGGAAAAGAAGCACTAAACAAAGTAAATTGAAGTGCTGCACAATGAACTATGATACAAGCACTGGAACATGAAACTGTAGTACATGAATAATGATAAAACTATAGTACTAGATCCAGAACAATGAACTAAACTATCAGTGTAACATGCATTTGAAATAACTATCAGAATATGTGACCGACTGGGGTAGTACAGGGAACAAGAGCACAGGAGCACATGAATAAGGGTACGACTTAGAGTCCCACGTGCACGATGTGAGACCTAAGCTATTAGTCAATGCCTAGCTAATATAGGATTGTTCACATATCTGTAGTATTTTCCCACCCTAATGTACAAGTAAAGAACACTGAACAATGAACGATGAACAATGAACAATGAACTACGAACAATGAACAATGAACAATCGTGTGTACAACGTGTCAAAATGAGAACATGAAGCAAGATAGAAATACAAAGTAAAGAGCTCGAGTCGGTGTACTTGCCTTGCTCTAGAGTCCGGTTGTAGTAAGATAGTTCTAGGTCCACCTAGCATATAGGTACAATTTGGTTAGGGTTGAAATCATGACAATGATCTAAATTAATTATTGCTAACTATATCCATTTACTAACTAATATTTCCTTAGCTAACTACATTTATTTATACTAGTAGCAAGTAAAAGTTTAGAATATAGTAATTTTTAGAAAAATAGTTTTTAATCAAAAAATGCATTTATTAGTAAAAATTATGCTAACAACATTTTTAACCAAAATATCTATAGAAAGAACTTTATAACAATATATATATATATATATATATATATATATATATATATATATATATATATATATATATATATATATATATATGGTAAAACTTTAATATTACAAGAAATAATAATATTAACTAAAATTATCTAGAAATAATAACAATATGACTAACCAAAATCCAGCCCAATCACTAAACCACAGTCAGCCCAAACAAACATTATTGCTATCCCAAGCCCACTCGATACTCAGTCAAGCTCAGACTTACTAGACCAGCCCACCTATTTCCAGAGCCCACTCTAATTTGCTGCAGAAAACCCTTTCTCCTTACTAACCTAATAATCCAGCCCAGGCTCATGCTTAACCCATCCTCACTACTGTTAGTAAAAATCTGCTCAAAAGAATCAAGCCCAGCAACAATTTAAATAACTAAGAACTCAGTCCAGTACTGCAGGCCCAAGAACAGGCCTAACAACCTAGCCCAACCACTGCTCATGCTTATTCTTTTTCTTTCCTTCTATTCTATTGGGCTTAAGACAACTCTCAGGCCCAAACCTATCTCTACTCCTTATACTAACCCTAAAATCTCACAGCCTTACTCTTTCTCTTCTTATTCTACTCTCTCCCAGCCGTTCAAACGAACAGAGCCCATCTTCTGCATCTCTTTTTTCCAATATAAACCCTAACCCTACTAATTCTTCTTCTTAACACCCACAGCCAATAACTACTCTCTCCCCCTTCTTTTATTCTCAAATCCCTAACTCCCATTTCTCTTTCCCTTTCATTCATCACTCTTACTTTACTCACAACCACTCACCAGCCACAAAAAGTCACCCAAACCCTAGGAGAGAGCAGAAAGGAACAAGAATAAGAAAGACGATGAGGTGTAGAGGCGGTGATCACCTTGGGTGGCGGGTCTGAAGACTCAGCGGTGGCGGCAAAGATGTCGCCGATGGTTGGGAGAGCTCCAACCTGGCACGGCCGTCAATGCGGGGCCCAACGTGCGAAGGAACAGCGCGACTCAAAGAGACGCTCGTGAAGGTCGAGATCCATGCAGCAGTCGAGGTCGGCGTGCCTCCTAAACGGCTCAAACTCGAAAGGCGGCGTGAGTCAGCTTGGGGAGGAGCTGTCAGCTAGATCTGGTGGTCTAGGATGGCCTCGGGTAGTGGAGGAGTCCTCGTCCTGACCTGGCGAGTCTTCCAGCAGTGGTCGGGTTGCGGTGCAGAACTCCGGCGATAAAACGTGATGTCGAGGAGGTTCGGTGGCGGTGAGGGCGGAGACAGCTTCGGTGGCTCGAGCTTCAAGAAGCGGTGGCTGGTTGTCGACGGCAGTGTGTCGAACATGATCGATGCCCGTTCTGGACACGGGATGCATCGTCGTCTCTGACAAGGTGCTGCAACTCCATCGCTGTCGGTATAAGCTCGACGTGGCGATCTAGAAACTATGGTGTGATTCGACGTCTCTGACGAGGTCCACGGTGGCTCGTGGTGGTGATGTCGCCGTACAGTAAGGAGATAGAGAGTGGTAGGAATGTGTCAGTGGTGATGATGTGACAGTACACTGTGTGTTAAGAACTATGTACTGACAGTTGGTCAATACTTATATTAAAATATTGGGTATTCTCCAAACAAAGAACAATAGCACAATAGTAAATAAAAGTAGATCTGGGGCTATTAGAGCGGACTTGTAACAGAATCAGTTATTCTCAACTAATTAATAACTGCCTAACAGATTTAAAACTAACTACAAAATTGGTTAATAAATCCTCATCACTAATCACTATAATTAGTTTAATTAAGTAACAAAATATTAGGATTAATAATACAATAATTCAAAATTGACTAGTACTCCCTACTTTCGTCCAGTAGCAGATTATTAGGAGGACTAAATAGGATTTAAACATTTTAACCAAAATTAATAATAAAATAATTACAAAATTAGTAATAATAACATCATTACAAATTAACAGAGAGCTACGATAGAGAAATTGCTATAACCCAGGAAACATATTTAAGATGAAAAGTTAATTTGTAAGAAAATTTGTTGATAAAGAATTAGAATTTAATAATACCCTTAAAGCAGAATCTCAAATAACTATTCTATTATACTAATAATCATTATTAACAGTGGTAACAACTTTTCCTTCTCAAGAAAATTTATCTAACTAATAATCAACAAAAATAATTAATTACTAAATTAAGTAAATCGAGATTTCGAAGATAAATCTAAAATTGAAAAGCGTTCGACTAACCGAACTCAATAATTTTTAAAATACACGAAAATAGGCTGAGGGAGTTACATCTACGCTGATGAGTAGTTGGAGAACATGGAGCGATACCTGAAGATGGCCCGCGTCTCAGAAGATCTAAAGGTGGAGTCAGCTAGTTGACAACTTTTCGACATCGCACGGACATGGTACCAAGGCGAGTCCCGATTTGCTGCTCCAAACGTGACTTGGGAAGAATTCAAGAAGAAATTCTACCCCGACGTAGAACAAGAGGCATTGGTGAGCCAGTTCGAGCACTTGGAGCAGAGAAATCTCACCGTCGACGAGTATACTGCAGAGTTTTCCCGCCTCAGCCGTTTTGCGGAGAGTATGATCAACACCCCGGAGAGCAAGGCCAGAAGATTCAGAATAGGATTATTGTACGAGATTCGCTTAGCTATCGCCACCAGCCGAGCCACTACCTACGAGGAGATTCTGGAGGTCGCCCAAGCTGTAGAGGAAGAACTGAATTAAAGGCCGAAGAGGAGTCGAGACACTTTCGGCGGAAGCAATCACCAACCAACACAGGCAAAGCGTCCTCAAGTTCAGCCAAGGACCTTCCAGTACCAGCAACAATTCCAGTCCACTGGTAGAGCCCCAGCACATCTGCAGAACCGAGGCACGGCCAGAGCTCAGACACAATAGCCACAGACACAGCTCCAACAGGCTCCGTATTATACATTTTGCGGAAAGATCGGACCCCTTTGGGACAACTGCAGACAGAGACTTGGGTCGTATTTATACTGCAGATCACCTTCACATCAGCTGAAGGATTGCGCATTGGCTTTCGACCGAGCAGGACGCGAGGTAGCTCCAGCACAGAGAGGACCAGCTAGACCACCAGCCGCCATACAGCCGCGAGATCCACCGCTTCCTACTCAGCAACAGCGGTTCGTACAGCACCAGCAGAGAGGAGCACCCCAGCAGGGCAGAGCTTTTGCCATGGCTATTGAGGAGCCTGAGCCTACGCCAGATGTGATAGCAGGTTCCATACTTCTCGATTCTTTCTCCGCTATAGCTTTGTTTGATTTGGGTGCGTCCCACAGCTTTATTTCTGTAGCTTTTGTATTTAAGCATATCATAGCATCTGTACCCTTGGGTGGTAGTTGCAAAAATAAAATAGGCGGAGGCGCTATCCTAGTCAAGGATATTTGTATGAGGTGTCGCATCACCTTGGGAGGTAGAGTATTGCGCGTAAACTTACTCGTAATGCCAATACCGAGCTTCGACATCATTCTCGGGATAGATTGGTTGAGTAAGAATTTTGCCAGTATAGACTGCCACCGAGGATGTGTTGTATTCAGTCCTCCCGGGAGTCTGTATTTGAATTCGCCAGAGGGGCAGTAGAGCAGCAAAGTGAGGGTTTTTATGGAGCTATGATTCAGGAGGGAGAGGCACCGCATCCCATCATCGCAGAGTTCATGGACGTTTTTCCTAAGGACTTACTGGGATTACCGCCAGATAGGGACATCGAGTTTCTATTGATCTGGTGCCAGGCGCAGAACCAACGGCGCAACCGGTGTACCGGATCAACAACAAGGAGGCTGAAGAATTGAAGAAGCAGATTGATGAATTGCTAGAGAAGGGGTTCATCAGAGAGAGTTCGTCACCATGGGGATCCCCTGTCCTTTTTGTGCCGAAGAAAGATGGTACGGTGCGAATGTGCATCGACTACCGAACCTTGAATAATCATACTATCAAGAACAAGTATACGCTGCCGAGGATTGACGATCTCTTCGATTAGTTGAGCAGCGTGCGGGTATTCTCAAAAATAGATTTGAGGTCGGGTTACCATCAGCTGAAAGTGAAGAAGGAAGATATACCAAAGACTGCTTTCCGGATCAAGTACGGACAATACGAGTTTATGCTGATGCCGTTCGGGTTAACCAATGCCCCGACAGTCTTCATGAACTTGATGAACATGGTATTCCATCCGTACCTTGACAAGTTCGTAGTGGTGTTCATAGATGACATACTCATTTACTCGAAAACACCGGAAGAGCACGAGGAACATCTGAGAATCGTGCTAGAGACCCTCAGGAAGGAGAAGCTCTATGGAAAACTCTCGAAATATAAGTTTTTCTTGGATAAGGTGAAGTTCCTTGGTCATGTGGTGACAGGCGACGGTATATCTGTCGATCCGAAGAAGGTTACGGCTGTGGAAGCTTGGACTACTCCGACTACGGTGGCAGAGATACGAAGCTTCTTGGGATTAGCAGGATATTATCGAAAATTTGTGCAAGACTTCGCTCAGATTGTAGAGCCGCTTACTAGGCTCACTCGGAAGGATGTAGCGTTCGCGTGGACAGAGGACTGCCAGGCTGCGTTCAATGAGCTGAAGAAGAGGCTGACAACAGCCCCTATTTTGGCTTTGCCCTCAGGATCGGGAGGTTTCACCATTTATAGTGATGCCTCGGAAAAGGGACTGGGATGTGTTCTAGAACAGAACAAGAGAGTGATAGCCTATACATTTCGACAGTTGAGACTGCATGAGAAGAACTACCCCATGTACGACCTCGAATTGGCAGCCGTGATCTTTGCCTTGAAGCTGTGGAGACATTATTTGTACGAAGAGCGAGTAGAAATCTTCACTGACCACAAAAGCTTGAAGTACGTCTTCACACAAAAGGAGTTGAACATGAGGCAGCGCAGATGGCTTGAGCTGATGAGTGACTATGATATTTCTTTACAGTACCACCCGAGAAAAGCTAACGTTGTTGCGGATGCTTTGAGCAGGTATCCCGTTGCAATGTGCTTGACTCGAGACCGTCACTTATTAGCGGACTTGGAGAGTCTGGACATTAAGATCGTTATTCTAGGGGCCGAGATACAGATGATGGGCATGCAGATTCAGTCAGGACTGATGGACAGGATTCGGGAGGCACAGCACCAGGATGAGAAGCTGAAGAGAATCATAGCACAAGCACGGGCCGGCTTGCTAGACGATTTCACTATTGCAGAGGATGGTTCGTTGAGTCACGGGACGAGGCTTTGTGTACCTAGTGGAGAGCTTAGAGAAGAAGTTATGCAGAAGGCACACCGTTTCTAGTATTCTCTGCATCCGGGAGCCAATAAGATGTACATGGATCTGCGAAACCACGTGTGGTGGTATGGTATGAAATGAGAAGTGGCCCATTTCATTTTTAGGTGCCTCGTATGTCAGCAGGTCAAAGCCGAGAGGCAGAGACCAGGAGGATTGTTGTAGCCGCTACCGATACCTGAGTGGAAGTGGGAACACATCACTATGGATTTTGTTTTCGGTCTTCCACGGTCATCGTTGACAGATTGACTAAATCGGCCCACTTTTTACCATTCAAAGTGGGATTATCTGCAGAAAAGTTGGCAGAGCTTTATGTAAAGCAGATAGTCAGGTTGTACGGGGTTCCAATGAGTATCGTGTCAGACCACGACAGCAAATTCACATCCCACTTCTGGAAGAGTCTGCAGACCAGCTTGGGCACAGCGCTCAAGTTCAGCACTGCTTATCATCCGCAGACGGACGGACAGTCAGAGCGAACCATTCAGACGCTCGAGGATATGCTTCAGACGTGCGTGCTAGATTTTGGCAGCTCGTGGGAGGACCACCTTCACCTTATAGAGTTCTCCTACAACAACAGCTACCAAGCTAGCATCGAGATGTCCCCGTTCGAAGTGCTGTATGGTCGAAAATACCGTACCCCACGATCTTGGGACGATGTGGGAGAGCGCGCACTGTTAAGAACAGAGATGGTAGTAGATGCTGCAGAGGAAGTCAAGATGATTAGAGAGTGGCTTCGCGTGGCTCAGGACAGACAGAAGAACTGGGCCGACAGTCATCGTAGACCGTTGGAGTTTGAGGTATAGCATCTCCTTATTATAAACCACGTGTTTAGTTATGGGATTTATTGTAACATTTTGTGCATTTAGGTTGGCGACTTGGTGTTTTTGAAATTTTCTCCGACACGTGGCACTATTCATTTCGGTAAAGGCGGTAAACTCAGCCCACGTTTCATTGGGCCGTTCGGTATTCTCGAGAAGATCGGTGCAGTAGCATACCGATTAGCATTGTCGCCAGCACTGTAAGGAGTGCACAACGTGTTCTACGTATCTCAGCTGAGATGATACGTGGCGGACCCCAGTCATGTCTTGGACCATTCGGAGATCGAGGTGGGACCGAGTCTCAGCTACCAGGAGCAGCCTGTAGAGATTTTGGACCGTAGAGAGAAGGTACTGAGAAATCAGACGATTCCCTTGGTACGCATCGCATGGAGACACCACTCCCCGGGCGAGTCCACGTGGGTGAGAGAGGATGAGATGCGCGAGCGTTATCCTATCTGTTTGAGCAGATAGGTACATTACTATTCAGCGTCTACCTTAAATTTCGAGTATGATTTTTATTTCGGTCTCTTAAATTTCGAGGACGAAATTTTTCCCAGGGGGTAGATCTGTAAACCTTTGATCAAATTTCCATGTTTGTTAAAACTTGTTTTGACATCACTTTTTTTTGTTTCTTTGGAAAAACATTAATTGTTAGGGTAAAAACTGGAAATGTAAATTGTGGCAGGGACCTGTGTGTAAAAAACCGGAAATTCAAATCAAGTTTCTATTTAAACTTGCACAATATGGATGCATTCGATTCAAATCCCTGTTCAAAACCGCGTAGAGCAACATCCCCTCTAAATCTCAATTCCGGTCGGATTTAGATCCCTCCAAACTAGAATTTAAATTAATTCTTCCTTATCGATTGAACCTTTAGTATAATCTAAAGCTTCCTCTATATATATATGTGTGTAGAAGTCTGCCGACCCCCAAAGGAAGAAAAATTTCCCCTTCTTTTTCTATTGGAGTGTGCAACTGGTGTAGTCAACAGGTCAGGCGAATGCCGCCATCTCTGTCAGGTAAACCCGTCATCTCCACACTGTCTAAGATCTGTTTAGAGTAATGTTTAGCAAGGATATGTTTCTGAAATCATGTTTCCCTTTGTGTCGAGTATCATAGAATGGGTAGATAAGAGAGGTGGTGTACAGTAGGAAGTCGGAGCCATGTTTGAATCAAACTATTCACTAAGCATCAGGTTGCACATTAAGCACCAGAGGGATGCTTGTATCATATTCGGATATTGGTACCATAGCTGATACTTAGTAGTAAAACCAACCTTTAGTATCAGATCTTATAATAGTATCGGCTGATACTCGTTCCCTGTGGGATGTTGATGTTTGAGTTCACAGAGAGATTCAAATATCATCATGGATGTCACCACCTGTAGCATAGGTACATGTTTATAGACATGGAAGCAATAACAGGGAAATGACATGTCTGCAATAGATTTTCATGACAACACCCGAGTTAAGAAATAGTAGGATACTGTTACCTGGGTATCAGGAATCGAGTCGAAACCACATATATGGTTGGGCTTGCAGGATAGTTGCCTGGAGGGCAGACCATATATATAGAAAGAAACCATCGTAAAGTATCAACTAATGCAAGCAAGG
Source organism: Iris pallida (assembly GCA_029216955.1). NCBI lineage: Eukaryota > Viridiplantae > Streptophyta > Magnoliopsida > Asparagales > Iridaceae > Iris > Iris pallida. Next base: position 6,095,878 of record JANAVB010009999.1, read on the forward strand.
AGTCTACTGCTCCTGTGATATGGCTTTGTACCCAGAGGATTAGTTTAGCAGAGCATGGGTGTCACAATGCTCTGTTAATGTGAGTTAGGGTGATAGGGACTAGATGCACAGGTTAGCTTGGCTCTGTATCTATACCTGGAATACAAAATCTGAAATTTCTAATTGTCTCAATCAGGCCTTGCAGCAAGCCATGTGTGTCTATCACAATAATTGCTTATATGGAAGAATTTGGGGATATTAGGGTATCCAGGAACAATAGCAAATAAGGGTAGTAATATGATACCAGAGTATCCAGGGCAGAAAATTACCTTAGTATCATCCCTGGCAAGCATCTCAGCCACTAAGAATAAGAGCCACCGATACGAAGTATCGTCCGGCATATCATACATGAGTGACAGACCAGGATCATTAGAACTTAGTGACATTGTTTAGAAATTTGTTTAACTACATTGCATAACACCCTGTCAATCTCCATGCCATTCGAAAGTTGCTATAAGGAATCAGCCCACCATTACCTGATGATTCTGTCCCTGTATACCCTTTTTTCCAAATCTGTTCAGTCCACTTCATCTACCTAATTGACTCAGTCTGATTCCTGAGTATCAGTCGTAGGAGGACATCTAAGATATCAATTAAAGAGCACACGAGGGGGGCTGCATTGAGACTACTGTTTATTTAAGATGGTATCAACGTGTCATTACCTTGATGTGAGGATTCGGTTAGGAGTTGGACTTGGGTAGTATATAGTTGGGTGAAGGAAACAACCCTAGGGACAGGTAGAGGACAGAGTATTGGGGACTCCATCTCTCTATTGGTGATCAGAAACTTGAAAGTGGGAGAGGCAGCCAGGCCCCGGGTAGTTAGTGTCAAACCTTACATGTGTTCACTGTGTAATATAGAGAGTGGGGTGACATGAGGGGGTGTGGACTAGAAGAAGGTCATGCATCAGTTCCTTGGAGAACTGGGTATCAATCACTAAATGATATACCTCCTATTTCAGTAGCATTAATCACAGACACTTGGGGTCATTAGAGTATATTGCATACAAGGGTTGTTTTAGCAAGAGTCCCTGTAATTAGGATGTAGGTATCAGTGGATGAGAAAGTTAGGAGTTAGAGTATAGGTTGATTTTGACATAAAGGGTGTCAACCAGTAGATGGGATGTAGAATGTGTGTATAATTTGGTAAAGGAATACAATTAGGTAATAACACCAACTAGATTGGATTAAAAACACCAAAACTGGTATCTATGATATACATAGCAAACTCACCAATAAATAGGAGATCACTATGTGAGGAATTTAATAGATGATAAGATAGTGGTGTTACTGATTTATCTTTAGTCTTTTGATATTGTGAATTTATATAATAAGTCACTTGGATCCCGATTCAGACTCTGACCAGTGCCAGCAGCTCGGACACCAGGCGAGTACAGTTTATTGTTTGTTTTCAGTATTGATCTTTACTATACATCATTGTTAGTCGGTAGAGATATAATTTCAGTCTTTTATGTGGATTATATTTTGTCGTGTCGGGGGAGGTGAAGTACCAAAGATGTGTGATCTGACCTTATACCGTGTATACCATGTAGACAGTGATTACTATTGCATTATACCGTATAGAGAGTGTTTCTTTGTTGCAGTATACCGTGTAGACAGTGTTACTTTATACCGTGTAGATATTGTAGACAGTGTCGTGTAATTTTCTCGAGACCGGTCATATATCAAAGGTACTTCAGTCGGTGAGTATTTTCTTGTATTTTATTTACTGCTTTCGATATTTAGTTTTATTCTGTTTTTCTTCACTTATCTTCTAAATCATATGTCAAAAGGCTAACCTCTGTTATATAGTCATTTTTATATATTGAAACTGCATTCAGTGAGTTGTACTCGTTCCATCCTGACTGGGTAAACAAACAAATTTTAGGTGATTGCGAAGAGGTCGTGTGCCCTGACCAGTATGGCCCGTACTTGGGAGATCCAGTAGAGATAGACTTTACTTATCAGGAGGAGTACGCAGCCTCTGTTCCTGCTGCGCTTGCTTAGTTACCTTTAGTTAGTGTTGAGACATTGTAGTGGATATTGGGTTGATTTTGAGACATATAGTTGAGATTTTTTTGTCTTTAGTCATCATACATTTTCTATTATGAGACGGTTCTATTTATTTTCATCTTCTAGATGTTGAGTTGAGATATAGAGTTGTTGATTTCCCTTGTGGTAATATCTTTTATTGCGTGGTTGTTCATCATATTGTTACAGTGTTCTACCGCCGACTCTGCGGCGTAGGGTGGGCGTGTACACAGTTCATGCTCAAATTATTGGGTGCGGGTCATGACAGATAGCGACTCGGATGAGCGCTACCTACTGCCTCGGGGCCGATAGCGACTCAGATGAGCGCTACTTGCTGCCCATGGCCAATAGTGACTCGGATGAGCGCTACTTACTGCCACTCTTTATTTACTCTGCTGATCCTACAGCCACTGCGTAGAATTTTGTCCTCAAAGTGCATATCACTTAGACGGTTAGGGACCCATTTGTGTTGTAGTTTTATAGTGTTTACATTGCAGTTACAATGACATATTCTTCATGTATCTTGTTACGTCCCTCTGAGGACCTGGTGATTTCTCTAGGTATGTTTTGTGATTTTCGCAGGTGCACTAGTCAAGGCCATAGTTTACAATCTACCTTCGCGATGCTAGCTCTTGGATCGTCTTTCGCTTCGCTCGACTCTCCTATTGTTGCTATGTATTTCTCTCTCTTTAGTTGGTAGTAGATTTGTCTCCGCCCAACGTTTGTACAAATAATATTTATAAGTTGATTCAATGATATATTTATTTATGGATGAGATTAGTTTCATGGCTTTCTACATTTCATAGCTTATGTATACATACGAGGGTTTCATATACTTCGTATGTATACAGTTGGCATGTCTACATACTTAGTCCTTGTATTTTGGGACTGGGGCGTTACAATTCTCATGACATGTCACCATCCATAGAGTTTCTTTATGTTATCCTTTCTTCCACTTGTTATTCCTATTTTTTTTGTATGTTATTTAATACAGTAGGCATGTATATTATGTGTGTTGCTAGTCCCCTGAGGACTTGGTGATCTCTCCAGGTATTCGATGAAGGTATGCTACACTGATAGAGGATGATTGCTACACCAAGACTACAGGTATATTTAGTTGATGTTATATCTTTCTATTCTGTATTTAGATTTTGTCCTATATTTGATTCTTGCTGTATTATAGCCTAGTCTTGTACAAGCTTCTACTCTCTTCTAGCTTGTTCATGATAAATATGTTATTGAAGATCCACTCTAACATATTTATCTATTCTAGAATCAGTGTATTATGGTCTGATCAGCCTTACTGTACTTGATTCGTTATTGTTACCAATATTTAGTAGATTGAGATATAGTTGGTCTAGAACAACCAGACAACTTATACGTATTCGAGCTGGGCTGGAGTCCTCTAGATGCGTAGCTGGCATGAATACATATCCTAGTCCTATGTATTTTAGGACTGGGACGTTACATTGTCACAACCCGAAGGCATCGAAAGGTGCGTACGGAGGACGCATAGGATTTGACAGAACTCATGTTGGTTGCGTGTGCGCGATAAATTCGAGGCGTATCGGCCGAAGAACACCGTATCAGCCACTTAAAAAAATCCTAATTACTTCGTGCACTCTCGTCATATTGCAACAAAACTTGTACCATTGGACTTGTATTATTTTTTGGTCCTGTGAGCCAAGTTTGGTCCAATTATGAGACAGTTGACCGGATCGCCGTTTTGGTGGACCCATGATCCGATTCAACGGACAATTTTATGCACGGCTCATCAGAATCCAAAATTGGTCATGTCATCCCCGGTTCTGGAGGACCGATCGTTTTCGCTAGGGCGTGATGTCGTGCGAGCCTAGGTTACGCTCAATAAGACAGTTTTCATGATGGTCGATTATAGGCTAAGTGATGGGATCGTCGCACAGAAGTTCCAAAGCAAAAGCATTGAATAACACGTTGATATACAAAAACATAACTCTTTATTAATATTGAATATAATATTACAGGGGTGCGAAGCCAAGATTACGAGTCACTCAAGCTCACGATCTCTCTGAATACAAATACTTAACTCTCTCTCATCATTCAATATAAATAATCTTGCCTTGAGGCATACAATTTGACGAAGGCGATGTCCATACATTATGTCATGTATAGGTGATGTCTGTAACGCGATCGTATGCCTCGAAATGCCAAGAAACTCTATGCCTCAGTGCGTCCAAGCGAGCTATACCGCGAACGAGCAAGTACCTATTACCTCCGCATGAAAGCTGATGGGGTGTACACAACCATACTGGTGAGCTCCTCGCCCACCCAACAAAACCAACACATTCATTTAGTGAGTGCTTCATATGATTTTGATTGTCTTTCTAATCTTGCCTTAGGATCAGTTTATTGCATAAAAGTCTACTCGTTTTGAAATATCATTGTCGTGCTCCAAGACCTTGTGACCGTGCTATAAAACTCATTTATGCCAACGTCGTGGTCGTGCTATAAGATCCATTCGTGTATCATCATCGAGGTCGTGCCTTGTAATATAGTATATTTTACTCAATACTTGCCCTACGGCCTTTCCCCTATTTCATCGTAGAAATGGCTAAATCATAAACTTCTGAACTTAGTGGCCTTTTACCCATTTCGTCGTAGAAATGGCTTAATCACAAACTTGTGAACTTAGTGTCAGTGACTCAATTCATGACACTATGTATCGTGTCGAAGTACAAGTTTTTGTTATAGCCAAATCTTAGGCTCAAACATTGTATAGCATACCGTGCGCACATTTATTGACTCATCTGTACCGTACATACACTTTTTGGCTCATTTGTACCGTACACACACTTTACTTGACTCAATCCCAAAGGCATGCACGCGAATAGCCGCTAATATGCCGACTCATCTATATGAAAGGGTCACTAGCATCACAAGCTATCATGGATAATAACCGTGTTTAGACGACGATCCTTTCAAGGCGGGTAACGAACCCCACTGAAAGCTCTCGAATAACCCATGTGAGTGTTATATGCCAACACAACTATTTTCTTTTGCTCCTCCCAGGCCGAAGTTGGTACTGTCTCCGGGTTGCTGTTCAGTGAGTCGTTCCTTGTGCACAAGTTGTCCAATGACCATGCAAGACTTGACTCAACTTACCGTCCTATACAGTTATTACTTATTCACAGTGTTTCCATACATTTCTTTTCTTTTTGTAGCACCTATTGTTTCAAGGTCTGCCTCGACGAGTTCCTATTATTTTAGGGATTACCTCGACATGCTTCCATTGTTTCAGGGACTGCCTTGGCGTGATACAGTTGCGAGAACTTTTCATTCGTGTTACCATACCTTTGACTCAACTCAGGAATGACTACTTGTTAGTCTCCTGCATATTCAACTTGAACCAACCGTGTTCCTTGTCGTGCCACCAATCAAGTCATATTATGTCACGACCCACACCCATTTTTTTTTTACGGATACGAGACGTGTCCAAGCCAGCCTACGCCGCAGTGTCGGCGGTAGAACGCTGTCAAGGCCATGAAGATCAAATCATAAATAATCCAATGCTCATTCACAGAACTAATTTAATTTACAATGATTACAAGTTTTACATTTGTAGAAGAACATAAACTTGTACAACTAAAAGAATGGCTACAACTCAACTAACTAGCTAGTCTCTAGGCTTTTGTCTGCAAGTATCCCCGTCACTCCCCAAGCTAAGTGAATCCACGGCTAACCTGAAAATATTGGTTTCCAGTCAGGAATAAAACGAGCACAATTCACTGAATGCAATTCAAATAAAGAAATGACTATAAGACAAAGGTTAGGCATCAATCATGAGTTTTGAAAATAACATTAAAGCCGTAAGAAAAATCAATAGTAATAAATAGACCAATATACTTTCCACCGTTAGAAGTACCTTTGATATGTGATCAGTCTGGGACACTACACCGCACGGTCTACGAGATCTACTTGCATGAAAAGTAAACAATGTCTACGAGATCTACTTGCAGAAAAGTAAACGAGGTCTACGAGATCTACTGCATAAAAGTAAACGAGGTCTACGAGATCTACTGCATAAAAGTAAACGAGGTCTACGAGATCTACTGCATAAAAGTAACAATGTCTATGAGATCTACTGCATAAAAGTAACAATGTCTACGAGATCTACTGCATGAAAATAAACACTGTCTACGAGATCTACTGCATGAAAGTAAACGAGGTCTACGGTCGGATCACACATCCTTGGTACTTCTCATTCCCGACTCAACAATTTATAATAGAAAAATAATCACATAACCAATGACCAATCAATGAAATATAGTAAAAATCAATATCGAAATGCAGACAATAAACTGTACTCGCCTGTGGTCCTTTGCTGGTGAAACCGACAATCTGACCTACTCAATGTGCCACTATAGTCAAAACTCGTACAACATTCCCCAAAAGCTGAAATAAACAATACCAATGATCTCAGAATAGTCCAATTAGCTAGGATTGCCTGTCCTTACGTCCAATTCTGGACACAGAGGCAAAACGGTAATTTTGGGCAAAAAAAGTGTCCGCCGTTGGACCCGCTTTGCACCGAAAAACGTGTCAGAGTCAACGGTCTCTAAAGTCGTCAAACCATATGTCTACGGATCCGATTTTCCGATACGAACCCAACCGTATGTCCAAAGTTGGATTCTGGCGGGCCATGCACAAAATCGCCCGTTGAGTAGAACCGCGGGACCCGCAAAACGGTAATTTTATCAACAGTCTCAGAATCGGACCAAACTTGGCATGCAGGACCAGAAAAATGATACGGTTCTGTTGGCACAAGTTTCGTCTTGATCTGACGAGCGTGCACAAAGTTATGACTGAATTTGCATTGTACGGATACGGGGCGATTCCGACGGATACGCGTCGAATTCGTCGCGCACATGCGACCAATTTGAATTCCGTCAAAGCCCACACGACCACGAAGTCGTTACGCAGCTTTCGATGCTTACGGTTCGCGTCCACGTCGCCCGGTTTGGCGGGACGCACGTCGTATCGATTGGTTTTCTAATTTTAAAAACAGGTTTTCTAGTTTTTTCCTGATTTTTAAATCGATTTTTCTTGATGTATAATAGACGAAATTAAAATCTGTAAACAACGTCTAGAAGCCGTATAGGTTGTCTAAAAGTCCCTTTAAAATCTTTTCCTAAACTGTTGTTGGATTGGCGACTATCTGCCTTCCAAGAGAGTCGTTTGGACTGATTTCGAGTCCTGTTTCGGGACAGTTTCTTCTCGACTTTGCGTCGATTTCTCGACCAATATAAAGCGTATAAATACAATCTACTTGAAAGAGAATAATCTCGTATGGGTTGTGTTCATACCCGAATTCGTGGATCAATGAACGATCGAACGTACGCTTCAGAAACTCTTCGCGAAGTAGCCTCTTTGGGCTGCTGCTGCTGCCGATCCCCTGTATGTGTGTGCCATCCGCGGCTTTTCTGGCCGGCGACGGTGGCCTACTCCGGCCTGTGCGGCGGCGCACGGCCGCTGGGTGGGTCGCCCAAGCGTGGGGAGGTAGGTGGCGCTCTTAGGATTAGGGTTTAGAGTTTGAGGAGTTTCCACGAAACCTCTCTGTCGATCATTATATACAGTCGGTCGGGTCTGTGTGGGGAGGGAGAGCTGGGCTCTGCTTTCTCTTGCTGTGGTTTCTTCTAAGTGGGCCTGGCTGGTGAGGGTCTGAGCTGGGTTCACAGGTTGGCCGAGCGGTTTGCCTGGCCTATGATGGGCTGGGTCCATTTCTATGTCTTATACAAATGTTAGTATATATATATTATCCATGTATATACATATATGTATATATATATATATTTATCTATCTAACTTCAAATACTCATATGTATACATACACGTATATACGAATATATATATATAAACACACATATACTCGTATACAAATATTTATATATATACACATATACACGTATACACGTATATCGTAAATTTATGTATACATACACATATATATTATAAATATATATCTACGTACATATATACATATATATTATAAATATATATACGTACATATACACATGTATTTATAATATGTTTATATATTTATATACAAATACACATGTACACATATATTATTTAATATATTTATCTATACATACACATATATATGTTTATATATTTATATATAGCTTTGTTAGAGAATAAATAATAATAACTATTAATAATAAATAATTTATTTTTTTACTATCCACAATAAAATAATAATGGTAATAATAATAATAATAATAATAATAATAATAATAATAATAATAACAAAATTTAATAAATCAAAGATGATGTATATACCATTTGCACCCTCTAATAATCCCAGAAAATGTACAAGGCCTATTTTATACAGATATTATTGCATACCAACTAATAACAATATTTATACTATTTAAATGAGAATATTTAGGAATATTCATTAGATCACTGAAATGGAATACGACACACAATTTACCAAAATGCATCAACACGAATGTCACTAGACATACCGTATGACTACATGGGCTTGGGCTCCGTTTGGGTCCAGTTTGACTAGTTTTGTGCGACCGGGTCACCTAGACATCAAATAATATTAATAATGAATAATTAACTATTTATAATGGTCATGTCACAACTTGGCCTGGTTTTCCTAGTTAGGACACTCCTATGGCTCGACATTCCCCTACCATGGCTAAACACTAGTCAAAGCACGGCGCTGCACCATCCGTGCCATGATTCCTAGTCGTCTTGTACTCCATAACTCTACCATGGCTAAAGTCATCTACCGTAATAACTAATTAATTATTTACAAAACCTAAAAATCCCCATTTTAAATCAAATAAATAAATAAATAAATATTTAAAAAAAATTCGGGAAGGGGAGCTACAAATCTACCCACCTTAAAAATAATTTCGTCCTCGAAATTTCTAACTCGTAATTATTCCTCAATTTCAAAAATATATACTATTACCTTAATCTCCTTGATTTTAATTCCTCAAAAGTAGTTTATATCCTTCCTATTGGCCATTTTGGCAACTACAAAATCTCGAGGACTTCTACCCACCTTTGGTCACACTACTCCCTCAAAGCTATGTCACTAAAACTTTCTAATCATCCTACTAATTGCTAAAAATTGCTATCCATAGGTATCTATTGTATATGGCATCTATATTCCTATCATATCTATCAACCAACCCAAAATCTAACAAGCAACATATTTACATAAGTAGCTAAAAATATTTGTAATTTCTAATAAGTATGACCATTCGTCGCTCCGAAGTAGGAAGGACATAAAGATAAGGAAGAACAATCGAAAGTAAAAATGAAGTCTCAAGAGCAGTAGATATTATTCAAGGATACAGATAGAAGGAAAGTCTATGAGCCATTGACCAATTTTGCTAGATTGGGCTACTCTAGACCAGTTACTTGCTAAGTCTAAGAATCCTTCATTCTTATAGGAGCTTGCAATCTGGCAAAACAGAAGTTCCGTTCTCGAAATTCTAAATAGTTTCCAATAGAACGGAATCTGGGAAATCAAGAGTGTGATCTTTTTCGTGGTTATTTAAACACACGAACAAGGGATATAAAATGTAATACAAGATCATATCGCGACTTCCAAGTGGATGGATTTATGGTCACGAATGACTTCACATTCCAAGAGAGGAGGCTACTTAATAGGTACATGGACCTATTTCAACTAGTGCAGTTTTATAGTCCAAATATGGTGGTACATATGGATGGATTTTACTGGATCTTAATAGGTTTTCTGATTGACCATTAATCGCTGGTTGGATGAAACTAGGATTTTAATCCATATGGACTGGACAAGATCCCATGATAAGCCTATTACTACTAGGTTAGGATAACCTAGAATAGGTTTTCACCCAAATGGTTGAGCTATTTATCAGGCAGGTTGGTTAGCTAGGTCCCTAAAGCCCAAATACGTCTTTCGTGACTTCTGTGTTTAAGTGGCACGAGAAAACACCATTGAGTGGCACACTGGTGACATGTGCGCAGTGGGCTTGAGTCGATCACAACCATATATTGGGTTGAAGGCTTCGAGTCGAAGTTGAGTCCCTAATCATAATCGAGAAGTTTACCGGTACCATGGTAAGGGTTATAGTTAGTCCTTTCTACCTGAAAGTTGTACCATAAAATAGAGTACAAGGGGACTGGTTTGAGTGGGACATGATATACCTAGATGAAGGTGGACTCGTCTAGATCTTACATATAAAATTTGTTGGAAGGTAACAACTGGTCTCGTGTTCCGAATATTAATGACACAGCCGGGGACACAAAATGATCTAAATAAAAAGTGGGAGTCCAAGGGCACTAATCGTCACCCCAGTGGAAAATCATTCTAGTCAATCGGTAATCTTCATATACTCCCAAAATTTTTAGGAGACTTACAGTCTACCCACCTTAGATGCTAGGATATGATTTTAGGAATAAGTGGTTAGAAAAATTCCAATGTCCGGATATTGTACCTCGACTCTTGTAAATGAAGAATAAGGTACGGCATAACAGAATATGGAAGATGTAAGTCAAGTCAAAGATTGTTCCTCAATAATTGAAAAATAAGTGTGTATAATGACACACGGTCGATAAAATAGAGGAACTTACACATCCCTAGTGTACAAGAGTTATCGACGGGGTAATCAGCTCTAAGGCATGTCATATGAAAATATTTCTAACAACTATGTCGTGATTCTCTATTGGGGTCAAACCTGCCGGACTAGTGTCACAAGGGTTCTAGTTGAAGCAAGCTTCAAACAAAAGATTAGAGGCTCACAACATTTTGTCTCTGGAGAATAGGTAGTCTCTTAGGTTGGCATTCCGACTAAGGGTAAAACCCTCATCATTCCACAAATTCAGATAGCTTGAAAGTCCCGATAACAGTTTGAGGTCGAGAGGAGAACGAGTAACTCAATCACAGGACTGGCCATTGGTAGCTACACTTATGCCTACCATTATCATAGCCATGAGAATACTCTGTATCTCTCTACCATCACAAGCTTTCGTCCTTCCAAATCGGTGAAAGATAAAAACAATAAAGAATTCAAGGGAGATGTTACTGAGTACAATTTCGTGATTCAAGGGCGAACATATAATTCAAGAGGAATTGTCAATTCAGTCGTGGATGAGACCCTAGAGACATCCATATCTCAATCTACGTAGGGTAATTAAATAAAGTGCGAACCAAATGCATCATGGTTGATCAGACCATAATACACTGATTCTAATTAGACAATAAGTTAGCAGGCGTCCCCACTAAACATATGCCTCGAATCAAGCTCGAGAACAGAGTGAGCTTGCAAAAACTAGGCTGTAATAGCAGCGTTGGTCAAAATAGTCAAGATACAAGTACGCGAGATTTTTGAAAAGAGGCACAAGTAGTTTGAGTTTTGAAAGAATCAAAACTTACCTGGTGTTCTTGCTTATACAGTCTTCCTACTATCTTCTTATCCACAAGGACTTGGTCGACTAATGGGTTATGACCTCTAACTTCTGTATTCTAGTTAAACCTATTAGTGTCAAACAATATCCTCGTCAATAGGTCACAAGGACCACGGAATGCTAGATCGAGAGACGTGTTACCCAACTACAGACTTCCACTGACATTGGCTTCAGGTCTTACGGAACATACATGGCTTTGTCCTATCCTTCATAGAATCCTAAACCTGTAATCACGTCTGAAATCATTCCACCGAGAGTTATGCCTCGCCCGTATATTCTGGCTGTGGTAAACCCTTGGTTTCGTAACTCAGCATGATACAAAATCGAACACTTCTTAACTCTATCCAATGTTGGCTCAAGGGTATCTACGATCAAGAGAGGACCACTAGCCATAGCTTTGGCAATATCCACTCACCTATATTTTCTTAAACTAATTTCACCTCTAGGGGTTGTGTCTCGCCAGTGCGCTGCTGACTGCAGTGAATCCATATTCTCTAAAATTCAAATAAATGGCGGCAGTGCGCTGCTGTCCTGCCATTATGAGTTAACTAATATTCTTTTAACTATATATGTAAAAACTCATAAGCTTCTAGAGATTCAAGCAGGTCGACTAGGAATAAAACTTAAGTATTTGTCCTATCCGTCACCACCCTTCGAATGAAAGATCGCACATGGAGGAAATAACTGAAGGCAAAAGGAATACAAACACTCTAGTATCTATTTCATATATATTCGAACCATGGAGGAAAATCTTGAATCAAAACTAACTCAAGGTTCGTATATGGGTAATATAATCAGAAATAATAAAATAATAATTCTTAGGCAAAATGGGAACTAAAATAGGCAATTCAGGCTAAGATATGAGAATGATATCTAAAGAGGCAGAAAGGAATTGAACAATTCATCGTGGTTAGATTGTTTATTGTATGAAGCCCTGTCTCACCAAGTGAATAATCTATCCACATTGGATCGTATCGTCATATCAAAGGTAAAGGTATACCTATGGGGATTTGACAAACTATCAAAATTGATAACTCCTCATCTACATTGTCTGGCCTAGACTACCCATCGGTGAATTTGTATGAGGGACTCCTAGTCCTAGCCATTCTCTTAAATTAAATTAATCTTAATTCGTGAATGAGCATCTCCTTGTCGCAGGCTCGCAATAGTACAACTAACTTGAGTACTATCACGAGTTCGCATGATTTGCAAAGACGGACCTGCATGGGCCACCACAAAAACTTGTCACGACCGGCACCCGTTTTTTTTTTTTACGGATACGAGACGTGTCCAAGCCAGCCTACGCTGCAGTGTCGGCGGTAGAACGCTGTCAAGGCCATGAAGATCAAATCACAAATAATCCAATTCTCATTCACAGAACTAATTTAATTTACAATGATTACAAGTTTTACATTTGTAGAAGAACATAAACTTGTACAACTAAAAGAATGGCTACAACTCAACTAACTAGCTAGTCTCTAGGCTTTTGTCTGCAAGTATCCCCGTCACTCCCCAAGCTAAGTGAATCTACGGCTAACCTGAAAATGTTGGTTTCCAGTCAGGAATGGAACGAGCACAATTCACTGAATGCAATTCAAATAAAGAAATGACTATAAGACAAAGGTTAGGCATCAATCATGAGTTTTGAAAATAACATTAAAGCCGTAAGAAAAATCAATAGTAATAAATAGACCAATATACTTTCCACCGTTAGAAGTACCTTTGATATGTGATCAGTCTGGGACACTACACCGCACGGTCTACGAGATCTACTTGCATGAAAAGTAAACAATGTCTACGAGATCTACTTGCAGAAAAGTAAACGAGGTCTACGAGATCTACTGCATAAAAGTAAACGAGGTCTACGAGATCTACTGCATAAAAGTAAATGAGGTCTACGAGATCTACTGCATAAAAGTAACAATGTCTACGAGATCTACTGCATAAAAGTAACAATGTCTACGAGATCTACTGCATGAAAATAAACACTGTCTACGAGATCTACTGCATGAAAGTAAACGAGGTCTACGGTCGGATCACACATCCTTGGTACTTCTCATTCCCGACTCAACAATTTATAATAGAAAAATAATCACATAACCAATGACCAATCAATGAAATATAGTGAAAATCAATATCAAAATGCAGACAATAAACTGTACTCGCCTGTGGTCCTTTGCTGGTGAAACCGACAATCTGACCTACTCAATGTGCCACTATAGTCAAAACTCGTACAACAGTCCCCAAAAGCTGAAATAAACAATACCAATGATCTCAGAATAGTCCAATTAGCTAGGATTGCCTGTCCTTACATCCAATTCTGGACACAGGGGCAAAACGGTAATTTCGGGCAAAAATAGTGTCCGTCGTTGGACCCGCTTTGCACCGAAAAACGTGTCAGAGTCAACGGTCTCTAAACTCGTCAAACTATATGTCTACGGATCCGATTTTCTGATACGAACCCAACCGTATGTCCAAAGTTGGATTCCGGCGGGCCATGCACAAAATCGCCCGTTGAGTGGAACCGCGGGGCCCGCAAAACAGTGATTTTATCAACAGTCTCAGAATCGGACCAAACTTGGCATGCAGGACCAAAAAAATGATACGGTTCTGTTGGCGCAAGTTTCGTCTCGATCTGACGAGCGTGCACAAAGTTATGACTGAATTTGCATTGTACGGATACGGGGCGATTCCGACGGATACGCGTCGAATTCGTCGCGCACACGCGACCAATTTGAATTCCGTCAAAGCCCACACGACCACGAAGCCGTTACGCAGCTTTCGATGCTTACGGTTCGCGACCACGTCGCCCGATTTGGCGGGACGCACGTCGTATCGATTGGTTTTCTAATTTTAGAAACAGGTTTTCTAGTTTTTTCCTAATTTTTAAATCGATTTTTCTTGATATATAATAGACGAAATTAAAATCTGTAAACAACATCTAGAAGCCGTATAGGTTGTCTAAAAGTCCCTTTAAAATCTTTTCCTAAACTGCTGTTGGATTGGCGACTATCTACCTTCCAAGAGAGTCGTTTGGACTGATTTCGAGTCCTATTTCGGGACAGTTTCTTCTCGACTTTGCGTCGATTTCTCGACCAATATAAAGCGTATAAATACAATCTACTTGAAAGAGAATAATCTCGTATGGGTTGTGTTCATACCTGAATTCGTGGATCAATGAACGATCGAACGTACGCTTCAGAAACTCTTCGCGAAGTAGCCTCTTTGGGCTGCTGCTGCTGCCGATCCCCTGTATGTGTGTGCCATCCGCGGCTTTTCTGGCCGGCGACGGTGGCCTGCTCCGGCCTGTGCGACGGCGCACGGCCGCTGGGTGGGTCGCCCAAGCGTGGGGAGGTAGGTGGCGCTCTTAGGATTAGGGTTTAGAGTTTGAGGAGTTTCCACGAAACCTCTCTGTCGATCATTATATACAGTCGGTCGATTCTGTGTGGGGAGGGAGAGCTGGGCTCTGCTTTCTCTTGCTGCGGTTTCTTCTAAGTGGGCCTGGCTGGTGAGGGTCTGAGCTGGGTTCACAGGTTGGCCGAGCGGTTTGCCTGGCCTGTGATGGGCTGGGTCCATTTCTATGTCTTATACAAATGTTAGTATATATATTATCCATGTATATATATATATATATATATATATATATATATATATATATTTATCTATCTAACTTCAAATACTCATATGTATACATACACGTATACGTATATACGAATATATATATATATAAACACACATATACTCGTATACAAATATTTATATATATACACATATACACGTATACACGTATATCGTAAATTTATGTATACATACACATATATATTATAAATATATATCTACGTACATATATACATATATATTATAAATATATATACGTACATATACACATGTATTTATAATATGTATATATATTTATATACAAATACACATGTACACATATATTATTTAATATATTTATCTATACATACACATATATATGTTTATATATTTATATATAGCTTTGTTAGAGAATAAATAATAATAACTATTAATAATAAATAATTTATTTTTTTACTATCCACAATAAAATAATAATGGTAATAATAATAATAATAATAATAATGACAAAATTTAATAAATCAAAGATGATGTATATACCATTTGCACCCTCTAATAATCCCAGAAAATGTACAAGGCCTATTTTATACAGATATTATTGCATACCAACTAATAACAATATTTATACTATTTAAATGAGAATATTTAGGAATATTCATTAGATCACTGAAATGGAATACGACACACAATTTACCAAAATGCATCAACACGAATGTCACTAGACATACCGTATGACTACATGGGCTTGGGCTCCGTTTGGGTCCAGTTTGACTAGTTTTGTGCGACCGGGTCACCTAGACATCAAATAATATTAATAATGAATAATTAACTATTTATAATGGTCATGTCACAACTTGGCCTGGTTTTCCTAGTTAGGACACTCCTATGGCTCGGCATTCCCCTACCATGGCTAAACACTAGTCAAAGCACGGCGCTGCACCATCCGTGCCATGATTCATAGTCGTCTTGTACTCCATAACTCTACCATGGCTAAAGTCATCTACCGTAATAACTAATTAATTATTTACAAAACCTAAAAATCCCCATTTTAAATCAAATAAATAAATAAATAAATATTTAAAAAAAATTTGGGAAGGGGAGCTACATATTATATATGACAAGCCTTTAAAACCATGGAAACATGGCAATGAAATTGTAGGGTCGTGCCTACCATGTCAAGCAAATTTATAATCTTTGTGTCAACATAAGAACGTTACTTTTGCCCAAGTCGTAGGATAGAAGCAAGTCTTGGGATTGAAAGGTCAAGTGCCAATTTGAAAACCCATCATGTCGTGCTTATCTAAGCATTAACTTTCCATATTTTCCATGTTCTATGCAATCTGACTCAGAGTGGAATTATTCCCTTATCTATGTGGGTTCATATCTTTTATTAGCAAACCTACTCAGTGCATTCAAAATACCCAATTTATTAGTGTGAAAGCCAAGCAAAGGCAAGTTCATCGAAGCCACCCACATGAACGAGGAGTTGCCTCGATCGAACGGGACTTCGAGCAAGCCGTTGCATAGCCATGTTCAAACATCATTGCATTTTGATTCTTTCGGTTGACTTGAGTGGGGTCGGGCACTACAGGACATACCGTTGTGGTCATATCTGTAGTGCCCCACTCCGCTAAGGCACTAGATGAACAGAGAAATCAGATTACTAGCTCTGTAACAAAAAATGATTAATCTGTTGAGTGGACGAAGACTCATTTTCTGATACTTTTACGCCTAATAAGACTCTGAGTTTTTGAATGAATGTTATTACTAATAATAAGATGGTAATCATTAAGAATGCTAGTACATCGAATCGGTATGCTTATAAAAGAATTCATATGTTGCTATGCTAAGAACAAAGAAAAGAGATAATCTGTATGCTAAGAATAAGAATATTGCCTGCTAAAGTTAGAGAATGCTTACATGTTCGGAATTCGTATACTGTCAAAGGTAGAATGATATGCTAAATCTGCACAGAACTGTTATTATGTTTCAAAGAGATGAACGATTGCATGTCCCTTAAAGATGTTCTGAATGTTAGAAATATACAGACGGACTTGTACATGTTGTAATACAATGAAATATGTAGGAGCTTCGCTTTGAGTTATGTAGGAGCTTCGGCTCTAAGTTAAATAAAAGAGAGAAGGCAGAGTCATAGCTCGTTTGTTAAAAAGAAGAAATAAAGAAAGATGGAATGGTTGCTTATCGATAAAATGTTGTCTCAAAGAGTTTATCTTATAGATGTTGCATTCATGCATTGGTCTCGAACAACTTGTGCACAAGGTATTTAGATCTCTCGATGATTTCTGGGACGCTGGAAACCGATCGGCCTAGGAGAAATTGTCTAGACACCCTGAGGTAAAAGAGACCTCACGATTAGGGGAGTGTTGTATCTGTGTCCACTAGCGACGAGCTAAACCCAAGAGCCACAACAGCTAACATAGAAAATGACCAATAGACTATCATATAGATAAGTGTTGATTTGTGCAGAGCTGAACCGGGGAGTCACAGCTACCAATCGAGTCTACATATGTCGATAATGTTTTTGTAAGAGCTAACAATACAGAGACGAACAGGAAAAAATAGGTTATATTATGTTTATATTAATCCTTGTCTTGTGCAGGGTTGGACTGTCGGCTATGGTAAGAATCACTGAAAAAGTGATATAAATGTTGCTTAAATTTCTGATCATGATTTGCATCAAAGAATATGTCTTATTGCGAAAAAGAAAAAAATGATATCGTGCTTGTAACTGACCCTAAGAGTTGTTTGAACAAGAAGAATGATTATGGCTCATGAAACACGCTACGTACTTCACATGAAATGAATGGTTATCGTACATGAAACGAATAGTCCCGTGTATGCTTGAAATCAATAGAAATGAATTTAGCTTTTTAAAAGTGTTTTCAAAAGATGTAATCTGACTCTGATCTGTATGAAATGAACATAGGTAAAAGTAGCAAGATCATATCATAGAAAATATTTTATCACTAAATGAATTAGTGATCGTTTCAGACGATGTAGCCTTTGTTCACATTACCAGTACGTTGATGTACTGATCCACCACCAGTTTTCTCGCAGGTGCAAGATGCATCGAGATGGATAGTCCGAAGCGATAGCCCGAGCCTCATCCTCAGGAGCCAAAAATCAGAAGAGATGCAAAGAGATGAATTTTCTGTTCAAAAGACAGTCATCTGTTGCAAGAGGTGGTTTTGTATATACATGAATGTAATGTATGGAACGAGATCATTGTAATCTGTTAAGTTTCTGAGAGATTGTAAGCCAAATATGGCATGTATCAGAGAGAAAATGAGAGCTTTGTAATTTGTTCAAGAATATCAATAAAGAGCTTTTATTTCTGCTATCATTGTGTTTAATTTATATTCTGAAATATGTCTGATGCTGCTTTAATTTCTGCAATTATGTTCTGCTGAGTTATTATCTATCTTATCTATTTTGTCATTGTACATGTCTTGGCCTTGTACAAGCACAACTTAGGCTTGTACGGCATCACGCCCAAGCGAAGACGAATGGTCCCACAGAGTCTGAAGCGAGGACGAAAGGACTATGTGAGATCGGGGCATGACAATATCGAAAAATGGAACTCATAGGTATATAATTTGTTAACTTTAGAGACCATAGGCTCTGGCACGCTTTCAGTACAAAGTAGGTCCAACAACAGATACCGTTTTGACCCAAAATTACCGTTTTGCCCCTGTGTCTAGAATTGTACTTATGGGTAGTCAATCTTAAACATTTTTTATGCTAAGAATGTTGGTGATGTCTGTTTCAGCATCCGAAGATATTTGCGGAAGTTTGACTTTTGTGGCTCACTGACTTGATTGGATATTGTCGGTACTACACACTACCACCAAGCAAGTATACCTTGCCCTAAGTACAATTTATTTTACATACATACTTTCCATTAATCCTGTTTGTACATGTCCCTTTTCTGTTATGTATTTGTTGTCTTGCCATATTTTATTTTTCATGTTTTATCCTATCACCTGTTTATCATTTACTTTCAAGTACTTTCATATCTTTATGTCAGTGCTTTGTTATGTACCATGACTTGTTCCCCTCTCTCGGTCGTTTGTACACACTGTGCTGCGATAGAGACTTTATATAGGACTTGCTCCCTAGTTCCTTGAAATTATTATTAGTACTTGGCTATTGACCAATCTCGATCGTTAGTATGCACCGTGTTGCGATAGAGACTTATATAGATAGTTAGCACACGCACTGTGTTGATTTTTATAGGACCGTTTAGTCGCGCCATACTGCAATTTTATTCGACATTTTCTTATAGCCACGTCTAGTAACACTACTCTTATTCTTGTGTCCTCACTTGTGTTTTACTCTGATGTTATTTTATTACCTTTTCTATGCATGTTATTTATTGTTCTTTAGTGGCATGTATATTACGTATTTTGCTAGTCCCCTGAGGACCTGGTGATCTCTCCAGGTAATTGCTATGACTCTTAGAATAGGAGGGTAGATTGGTGGACGATTGCATATCCGGAATTCAGGTATCGATAGTGGTACTTTTATCGTTCAGCTTTTATATTTTATGATGACATCTTCAGCTATATAACCTAGTTTTACAAGCCTTACTTTTTGTTATGAGCTTGTTTAAATGATTGTATTAAGGTCTGGCCAACTTTATTACAAATTGTCTATTCTTGTATTTTATTCAAGTTGCATCAGTGTATTATTGTTTGATCAGCATTAATGCATTTGGTTCCCACTTGAGATTATTATATGTGGATTGAGATATACTTAACTTGCCATTTTATATCCTATCTTAGACAACTTACGTGCATTACTTGAGGGTTCCATAGATTAGATTCACCCTTGAATATGTACCAACTAGCCGAGTCATGTTCTAGTCCCGTGACTTTTGGGACTGGGGTGTGACGTAAACTCTGATGCCATGGTAGATGAATCTATGAGTGTATGTTTGACACTCTTCCAAGATATAGCTCCACCAGCTAACAGGTAAACATAACCTAATATGGATCTCCTGCTGTCTTGGCATCCAGCAAAATCTGAGTCAGAATACCCTGTCTCCAAATGATCCAATCTCCTATAAGTGAGCATGTACTCCTTTGTTCTTTGTAAGTATCTCATGACCCATTTGGCTGCTTTTCAATGATCTATCTAGGATTATTTAAATATCTGCCTAGAATCCCAACTATGTACGCAATATCCGGACGCGTACACACCTGAGCATACATTAGACTCCCCACAGCTGATGAATAGGGAATTGATTGCATTTTCTTAATTTCAAGGTTATTCTTAGGGCACTGATTGAGACTGAACTTGTCTCCTTTGGCGACTAGGGTGTCACATGGTTTGCATTCCTACATGCCAAATCTTTTAAGCACTTTATCGATATAGCTCCTTTGTGATAATCCAAGAATACCTCGAGAACGATCTCGGTGTATCTAGATTCCTAATACAAAAGATGCATCACCAAGATCTTTCATCTAAAAGTTATTTAATAGAAATTTCTTAGTGTCATGCAATATGTCTATATCATTTGTGTCAAGCAATATGTCATTAACATACAAAACTAGAAAAAAATATGTTTATTCCCACTAAATTTGTGATACACACAATCTTCAACAACATTTTCCTCAAGACCAAACGAGGTAACCACTTGGTGAAATTTGTAGTACCATTGATGAGAAGCTTGCTTGAGCCCATAAATGAATTTTGTTAATTTGCAAACCATATTCTTTGGATCTCCTAACACAAAGTTTTCTGGCTGCACCATATAAATAGTTTCGTCAATATTACCATTAAAAAATGCCATTTTGACATCCATTTGATGTAACTCAAGATCAAAATGTGCAAAAGTGCCACGATTGTTCTAGAAGAGTCTTTCGAAAAAACCGGAGAGAAAGTCTCTTTAAAATCAATCCCTTCCTTTTGAGTAAAGCCTTTAGCTACAAGACGTGCTTTATACCTCTCCGCGTTATCCTTCGAATCCTTCTTGATTTTAAATATTCATTTACAACCAATGGGCTTCGCATTTTTTGGTAATGGGACAAGTTCTCAAACTTTATTATCTTGCATAGACTTATACTCCTCATTCGTTGCATCAATACACTTTTAAGAATTGGAACTTTTTATAGCATGATGGAAGTTGATTGGATCATCGTCCAATATTCCATGGTCTTCCTCATTTTCATAGAAAAATATGACAAATTAATCCGAAATTGCATTTTTCCTTTCTCTGGTGGACCGTCTTAATGGCACCGATTCTTGAGGTTGTTGCATTTGTTCCTCAGGAACAACTACCTCATTTTGAATGGAGGGTGCCTTTATGTTGTCTTGTTGAGGTAGCTCAACATCGACTTGTAGAGGTAATTCGATAGTATCTTATTGAGGTTTCGGATTCACTTCTTGATCACTGACAGGTACAGAAACCTACACATCATCAAAAGTGATAGTTGGAATCGTAACCTAATCCTCCTCAAAGACAATATCCCTGTAGAAGCATGGACCGTACGCCATACAAACCCGTGCCTCAGCATAAGTCTACGCCTCCAGCAGATCGCTTTGATTCCCGTACTGAAAAGACGGCTATGACATGAAAGCAGAAGGGTCATAATTAAAAGCGCTCGCGCTTCAATACGTGTGCAAACCCCCTCCTACTTACGCCATAGTAAGGCGCTCCCATTCATCCACCCATGCCTCACTCGTACAGGCATGTCCTTATAGGCGTGACATCACTTACACCCTAAACTCAAAATTTGGGCAGGGGACTTTGATCCCTGTGCTACGAAGACGGCCATGGCACGAGTATCGAGGGGTCATGATTACTAATGCTACTCGTACTTCGATGACGGTGAGCCTCTACGACTGGTCATGCCTCACTTATACAGGCGCATACCCCACTCACGCCTCAACCATACGGGCGTGCCTAGTCACTCCCCCATATTGCATCTAATGAGTCGAACCTTTCTCAAGACATCAAATCGAACGCTACGACTCTCATGACAAGGATGAACCTAGAAGGATGAAATACAGGTGCGTGTTGCCTAGATACATAAACAGGCACATATTGCCTAGATACATAAAGGCGCATGTTAGACTACTTTATCAGGCGTATGCCATCAAACTCTCTCCTGATCACATTAACTTTACGCTTACAGATTTCCTCAATATACTACCCAGGACAGTGATTTTTGGGCACGTATATGTCTTTTTAGCCGTGATGAGCCTAGGCCCGCGCTACGTGCTGAAGATCCAGTCATACTACAGATCACACTACAGAACAAGTCTCAAGGAGTTCGAGATTCTCTCTAACAGCCTATCTCCTACGTAGATTTTATTGCAACCAACTCATGTTTTTGGGCGCCACTTGGCAGTAGAAGGCCTACGCGCCCATCTAAGTACAGGTGCATGCACCCCTCTTCCCCTCAGCTATAAATAGGAGGGCTCTCCTCCATTCAAAACTCCGGTTCCTGATTCCTCAAGAAGTTTTCGAGCAAGTCAGAGAGAGTTCATGTCATTTCCCCTTAGTCAGTGAAACTAAGCCTGGCAGTCCTTCCCCAGAGTCAGATTGTCAACAGAGAAAAAGAAGCAATCCTCCCCTGTCACAACCCAGCTAAAAAAATAAAGTACGATCAGGAATTCCCGTTCAGGAGTTCGTCCTTGCATTCTTGTCCGCAGCCTTTTCGAAAGCCCACTCTCAAAAGCTTACGAAGCGATGTCGAACAAGATGGCGACTCTGCTGGGGACGTCTTTTTCCTCTAAAGAGAAGGCTGTGATGAAATCTGACAAGGCCATGTTCGGAACTACTACGTAGATGTTGGTCGTCAAGTTCGATCAATCAGCATTTGAGGAAATGCTCTCGGGCAATAGTGCGGGTTCTTCTCCTAGACTGTTGAAGTCTAAGAAAATGAAGAAGACGTGGGTGCCTAAAGCCCGCATAACTTACCCATAATCTGCTTAGGAGGAACAGCACGTGCCGGTGCAACTCTCAGATGGTACACCGATAACGTTGCTCCCCGTACTTTCTCAGGCGCATGACTGGAAAGTTCGACGTTTGGGGGAAACGTGTGCCTACTAATTGGCGCGGGAGGAATTCGACCCAAGGAAAACTCAGAGCCTTGGGTGGCAATAGACCTCAAGCGTGTGGAGCGGTCCTAGAAGAAGGCACATCACATGGCGAGTCTAAAACTAAAACGAAGGTGCGGGCTACACGCGCCACATATGCCACATCGAGACGTGCGCCTCTAGTTGTGACACGTGCACCTAATGGAAAGCTTTATAGATCTTGCTCGTGCGCCTCTGCGCCAATGTCGGTCCAAACTCTGGAATCTCCCAAGCACCCAAATGTACTACAAAAATAGGAACTGAATTTTGGGGTACATCTACTTACATGCCATAACACTCAGTCTACTCGAGAAGGCATAAAAGTGAACCTCCTTTCCTACGACCGGCATCATGTGATCAATCATAAACGCAAAGTGGAGGGATGTCACGAACCGATCCCAATGTAATGGGTCCAGTCGGATCATGCTCAACCTGCACCGTTGTGAGATGATGGCAGTAAGCTGTATCAAGCAGTGAACACAAGCAGACAAAGCTAAAACGAAAAAAAAATTTATTAACATGGAAACTGGTCTAAAATGAGAAATACAAATAAACAAGCATTCAATTATTACATGGTTTTATTTGCAATAAAAGGAAGTAAACTAGTCCAAAGTGTAACTAAAACTCTGGGGCTCCCTGATCTGGTTCAGCTACCTCGTTAGGGTTCGAACCAGGCCCGTAGTAAGAGTTAAATGCGAGATCCTCGTCGTCGCAGTTACCTAAAAATGTCGGATCTCCAGTCAGGAGGGAGCAAGAAATATATTTCCATATCTAACATTCTAAATAATAATGAAATAAAATGCAAGACAGTTTGAAAACAGTATATATTTTTGATAAATAATAATAAAAGACAGCAGGCAATATCTCTTGAACTATAATGATGCAATTCTATAATAGCGTTTTGAGTATATAACAGGGCATGTGACCGGCTGGGATAGAGGCAATATGTATACTAAAGTTTTGGCCAAAACGATAGCATACGGTACGGCTTAACCCCCTGTGCGGTAGGGGTTAGCGCGAGAGAGACAATCGAGAAGTTTGGCTTTGGTCACAGACGTTATACTACTCCTCCAAGCAATCCCTGAGTCAATGAGTCAATCAATTAATCCGTCAATCGATGTGGAGTCCGAGAGGGATCCATTGTGAATCAGTGTCACTATAGTACATGAAACTACTGATGCATACATTTAGTTATTAAAATAAAACACAGACATAAAAGATATGAAACTTGCCCTGGTTCTCCAGATGATGTAGATGGGAGCACAACATGGGTCTGACGTAAGTTCTGAATCCTACATTGTTGACATAAACTGACTTAGATCTAAAAGGTAGCCATTTCTAGGTGCCTAGTCGCAATTTCTAGAAAATAAAGTCCTAGTCAGTTTTATAAGTTAAATTAAGTTAAACTAACGAAGAATTAATATAACGTCGCGAAGGATTCATTTGTACATTTGTGAAACCAGAGTCAATTTACTATTTATTGGAAAAATAGAGTATTCAAATTATTTACTAAAACTTTGTAATATTTGTAATATATATAAAACTACGCTTTTCTTTTAAATGATAAAACATGAATTCTGTTTAATTAATAAACTTATATTTTTCACCTTTTAATTAATGTGAGAAAACTCTTTTAATTTTTATTTAAACTAATGTTTATTTTACGTATATAACGAAACTAACTACGACTACGAAATCCAAGCAAAACAAATAAACTAAGCTACACAATACAGGGTCACAGAAAATAAAATAGAAAAACAGGCTTATGTCCTTATAACATATTTTAAAATAATAAAACTACGGGCGATCCACTGAAGCCGGGAAGCGGTCCAATAAGGAGGCACGAATGCCCTGCACCCAAAATATAAAAAATTTGAGTAACAAGTTCTAAAAATAATTTAAATATAAAAATACAAAAATAACAACAAATAAGGTCTCAGACTTGGTTATGCAATCTTATGTTGCGGTAGCTTACGCCTCAACGTACAGGAATGCCCCGTAGCGTTTGCGTTTCGCTAAGGCTTATTCGACCGACTCGGTCATCGCCCAAGAGTGGATACTCAAAACCCAAAGCCAACAAAATAATTAAAGAGAGCCGATCAGAATAAAGGGATAGAAATATATATATATATATATATATATATATATATATATATATATATATATATATATATATATATATATATATATATATATATATATATATACATATATATATATATATATTTTATATATATATATATATATATATATATATATATATACATTTGTAAGGATGAACCGTTTTGAAACTGGCAATAATAAGTTAACAAAACCAAACAAAAGAAAAAGAATAAATATTTGAAATTAGGATATTTAGAAAATTTGGGAAGCACCTCCTTTGTAACTAGAATAATCTAGCCAAACTCGGCGATACCGAAAACCAGAATAATAACCACATAAACATATATATAAATTCCCACCCGATGATAAAAAAATAATCCACAGAACCAACTATCAAACTCAAGATTAACATATGTATAAAACTAAGAGCCATAAAACCTAAAATCATGAACTAAGAAATACCAGAGAACCAAAATCTACAGAACGTAAATTTTGAGCCGAACTCGGAATCGTTCGCGTATCCACTACGCAACTAAATGAAGCCGATTCCTATAGCAGGATCAGGACCGCATCATCATTGATGTAAAACCCCTAAATTTCTACTATTTTTTTATTTTTATAAATTGGTACTAATTTTTTTTATTTCGTATTTATACGTCGCGTAGTTGCATTGTATGTCGCGCGTGAAAATTCGTTTTTCGTAATTGCTCGACGAGTACAAATATGTGCGAGCGTACATATTTTTAGAAAAAAACATTTTTCTATTTTTATAATTTCAAAATAATATATATAATAATTTGTATTTGTATTTTACTTAAAGTTGTGCAAAGTATCGTATCAAGATAGCCAGAACTTATTACTTTTATTTATTTATAAAAGGCTAGCTTATTTAATAGTAGTAATTTAGAAAACTATTTTTATGCAAATATTTCTTGCACATGAGGTACATGAATTCGAATTCATATATATAATTCTATTTTCGAATTTATTGATATTAATATTTTATTATTCAAAAAGATATTTAAAAATATTTATTATTTTTGAAATTATTATTATTGGTATTTTTGGAAAATATATTTGGAAATTATTGTGGCCATTTTAAATCTTGATTTGATTTTATGGATTTAATTTAAATAGTTTAAAGATAGAATTTATATTGAGTTTAGATTATCTAAATTTAAATTAGAATTGGATTTTGATTATTATTGATTGCATCGATTTAAATTTGATTTAAATCAAATTACGAATTATCTTATGGGCGTTTAAACTATCCTACTCTTTATCCAAATGGGATTCCCACCTTCTATAAAAGGAGAGGTACTTGCCCTCTCTTTCTCCATAAAATCCACAAACCTCACCAACTCCACATCCAAACTGTGCACCGTGTCCGTGTCTTTTCCATCCACTATTTATTTCTTTTACAAATACATTATCTTCATCGCGTCCGACACACCCGGACGCATCTTCTCGTCACCATCATCGTGTCGGACACACCCGACGCGTCCTGACAACATCCTTGACCCAACCCCAAATCCTAAGCCTAGCTCTACCAATGACACCGTAGCCATGTCGCTCGACCCGACCCCATCTTCTCCGCCACTTCCTTTGCTCCCTCCCGTTCCTCGACCACGGACCGTCCCACAGACAGACCCAACCACAACCTCTTCACCGCCGCACCTGTCTCCCTATAGCACCGCAGACCATCCCGTGCTTCGACACCCTCACCGCCACCAACACCAATCCCTGCCACCGCCACCATTGGCCTAACCGCCGCCACAGAACCATACCTCCGTCGTCAGTACCACCACACGACTTAAACCACCACCGTTAGCACCACTACCCGACCAAAACACCGTCGTCAGCACCACCACCCGACCAACACCACCCAAACCATCACCGCCAATACGGCCATCGCCGGCCGACGCCACCACCAAAGCCACCAAAACTCTACCACAAAAAGAACCCAAAAATTGGAAAAATCCTAACCTACCTCCTCCTCCACGACAAGCCCCGCCCGGCCATCAGCGCCACCGTGCCCCCTTTCCTCCGCCGCCGGATGCCCTAGCCGCCTGCCTCCAGCCGTGAGTGCCTCCGCCGTCCGTTAATCTCGGCGTACTTTCCGATTCCCCGTCGGAGCAGCGCCCCGCCGCAAGCCGGCCGAGCTCCACCCAACGCCGAAGCAGTACCCCCGGCGAGCTCCTCCTCATCACTGTCCCCCGCTCTTCCTTTTCCTCCGCCCGACACTGCGACCAACCGCCACTCCACCGGATCTGCCCACAGCGGCAGCACCGACCGCCCTTCGTGTCCTAGCCACCTGAACACCCTCCACTTCCGACCAAATCCCCGATGCCGCCCTCCATTTTCGACCAAATCCTCGCGAGCTGCCCCTTGCCGTCGAGCCACCGCCCGCTGGTGAAGCCCTCGTTGTTCTCCCTCCGCCTCTCCTTCCCTCTCTCTCCCCCCGAGTTTCTTCTCTCTGACCTTTTTCCTTCTCTTTCTACTATTCATAGAGAAGAGACTTCACTGTTCTCCTCAGAAGAGGAAACACAATTAAAAAAATAATTGTTATTATTTATTATTAATACCAGTTTTATTTATTAAGTAGTATTGATGAATATTATTACTATTAGGTATTATTATGGCATTAGATTGATACACTAGTATATATATATCTATATGATATACTTTGAAATACAAGATATGTGGTAGTAATTATTATTAATTTTAGTATTATTTTGTTATTTATCGTTGTTTTATGGGTACTCACAATATTATTATTAGTTGGAAGTTTTTATAAAAATACTTGGACCATAAAAATATAGTTTCAAAATTCTCTTGGTATTTCTCATATATTTTTACTAATATGGTTTCTATCTCAAAATAGTATTTTTACAAACCTAGAGTTTTACCTAAAAAAATTTTTTTTAAACAATTCTTCCTAGAATAATTATCTACAAATACTTCTACTAAAAATATAGTTGCCTAGAAAACCTATTTTAACAAAAAAATAGAGTTTTGCCTGAAAGCAAGTTTTATATATTTGTCTAAAAACTATTTTTACTAGAAGAATTATTTTTATGTATTTATTTTCTTCTTTCCGAGTTTTACAAATAATTTTAAAAATTGTTTATATATTATTTATCAAATTTTCTTTGACTATCCTCATGTCCGTGACCAATCCCATTCTCCCTATACCCTAGCCAACTTTGTACCTTCATTATGTCTACCCTAACTAAATTGGTCGTCCTGGACTCGATGGAACTGTCCGTGCCACCACTCGAGGCCACCTTGCATAGTTGTTCCACCGAAGTCGTAGTTCGGGCCACATTGATCATTGTAGCACACCAGGCGTACTACCAGGCAAGATACCTTGCCATTATACTGTTTACATTCAGTCTACATTTTATTACATATCACTGTTCATTATTTCCAGTTATTATAGTTCTTGATTTACTACATGCTCAGTGATTATTAGTTACTTTGTTACTATCCTTTGATTGCATATGAACCTAGAGTTAGGGGACTACCGTTTGTAGTGTATTGCATATGTCTCGACACAGTTGTACCATGAGGATGTGTGAGACGAATAGCATGTAGGGGTCCTTGCGTATGGGCAGATCCCCCATGTGCATGCGTTACGGCTAACTGCTAATAGAGGCATGTTAGGAGACTTAGCAGTTAGTAGAGGTATATGAGACATGGATGTGACTCTGTTAGGCATTGGGTGGAAGAACAGTTCCTTAACGTATGGGTCCTTTATGTACTTTCCTATTACTTATCCTGCTGGCCTCTGACATTCGAGGAATGTTATGCTTTGAGGTCCCTGGTATCCTGATGGGACCATACCTGAGATTACTGCTCCTGAGCCAGATGCCCATGTATTGGAGGTTTGTTCTTAACTGCATGATCACAGTAGTATGAATGTTATGCTTTGAGGTCCCTGGTATCCTGATGGGACCATACCTGAGATTACTGCTCCTGAGCCAGATGCCCATGCGTTGGAGGTTTGTTCTTAACTGCATGAACACAGTAGTACGGTTAAATTACCTTATTGTGGTCTTGTCACTTATTTTCTTTGTGGCATATTTTGTATTCAGTATTTATGGCATGTTCTTCCTGTATCTTGTTACGTCCCTCTGAGGAGCTGGTTATCTCTTCAGGTGTGTGCTCTGTGATATTGCAGGTGTTCTAGTCAAGGTCGCGATCTTCTCTATTCATTCGGAGATGACGTGTCTTGGGTCTTTCTTTGCTACTTCTGCCAAATCATTTTCGTTTCCATGTATATTTTTTCTTACTTGTTGGTAGTAGATTTGTCTCTGCCCAACGTATTGTACAAAGACTTATTACAGTTGATTATATGATATCTTTTATTCTTCATTTGTGGATGAGATTAGATTACTCTTGGTTTACTACATTTTGTAGCTTATGTATTCATATGAGGTTTCCATATCTTGGAGTATACTTCGTATGTATGCAGTTGGCATGGATACGTACCTAGTCCTAAGTATTTTGGGACTGGGGTATTACATGTTTTTGTGGTGGCCCATGCAGGTCGAGTTTGTCACTTCGGTTCCGTAATTGTACCGATGTGAGCCTGCAATATAGGATTAGTGTCTAGGAATCTCATCCACAAGCTTGACCTCCTTCCTTGTTTCAAGTTTTGAACTCTCATTACCATCCTTGATTTGCATCCTGCTTGAACTCTTTCTACCGTAAATTCTTATCTTTCGTGCTTAGTGACAGTTAGAAAGATGACTATACTATTATATGTTCATAGGTCAAACACATGGCTAGGAAGATTACATTGACAATTAGTGTACATTGAGGTCTTATTTGAGTTAAAAAGACATTTTTCCTAAAAGTATGATTTAAGAATTAGTTAATTCCAAGTTGGGTAGTAGCATATTACCGCCTTCAAGGGATAGTTGGAATTTTATTACGCTATTACAAGGTGGTATACACAAGAGGATAGCTAGATCGAGAAAACAAATTTATGATTTATGATTTTTAGAAATTGGAAATAGTTTATGATTTATTGGGATATGAAACCGATTTGAGAAACATCTTTAAATTGTGACACATGATTTACGGTTAAGTTCAAGTTTGGATTGTAATATATTAAAGTTTATCTCGAATTTATTAAAGAGTTTTAAATTATAAGTTATGATTTTGTAAACGACTAGAGAATATGGAGGGTTTATGATTTACGATTTATTAGAGAGCTTGAGGTTTTAAATTGAGTCGTACAATCTATAAGTTTATTTAATTTTGAGTTTGTAGAGATGATGGTAAAAAAAATTAAAAATATTTTGGAAGATATGAAATCGACTTTGAAAGAAAAATTCAAATTTTAAATTGTGTCATATGATCTATGATTTATAAAGTTATTTAGATTTCGAGTTTAAAGCCTTAATTATGGATATTTAAAATTTTGGTGAAAAAAATGTTCAATTTACGATATACAAGGACTATTTCGAGATTGATTAGAGATTTAGATTTTGATTAAACTTGGCAGCCTAAGATAATTAGAAATTTTGGTGGAGTATCTTGAAATTTTTATTGAGAAACTTTTGAGGAACTTGAAATTTTAGATTAGATCTTATATTGGTAGAGAACCAAAAAGCAAGCATGGTCACCCTAATGAAATAGAAGTTAATTGTCATATCATCCATGACCATGATAGTTGTATATACACAAGTATAGTTAGTCATCGACCAAACTGTATAACTATATCTTTATATTGACTTACTCGACCTTTCCTCAAATCTAGATCTTTTATCGTGACCATCTAATTGTTTAAAACTTAGAAATGGTTAGATCATCCCTTAACCATACCCTTATCTATGAAACTACCTTCTCTCTAGAAACTGTGCCTCTAATTTATTTTACGAGATTTCCTTAGTTATCTTATTTCGTGCTTTAACCTTTTTATTTTGTGCATTAATGAAAACTTACTTCTTATTTTGATCATTTGCGTCCCCTATCGTGACTTTGATATTTGGAGCACAACACTAGACTTTTTCTCCCAACAAATTTCGTATGCAAGATCTAGACAAGTCCACCTTCACGTAGACGTATCATGTCCCACTAAAACACGTCCGCTTCTACTCTATTTTTATGATACAACTTTCGAGTCAAAATGGCTAACTATAAACCCTACCATAATATCATTGTCCCTTCTGACTTCAGATACGGACTCAACCTCGACTAAAATCTTCGGCCCAATATATGATTATGAACTACTTGATTACTTAAATGCTTAACCTTCTGTTTTATCTTGACTGCTTATCCCTTGTCATTTTATTTTTATGTCTTATCTCGATTCACTTAGACACATAACATTTTTCGCTCTTCAATATTCGCCACCCCTACTTTTCTCCCTTCTAATTTAATTGCTTCACCCATATTTCACTATGATTCCTCCGTAGTATGTTTAACCTTGTCCCTTTGATGTCCTTGTGCAAGTGTAGAAGTTTGATCGTGGCACCCTTCAGTTATACGAGACTACATTTGGAAATCCCATAGAATTTTTTATGATTATGGGGTTACAAGGTATATATAAGAAAAATTAAAATATGTGGTCAACCCTACTAGATGAATTAAGGAATGTAAGGTGGATCAAGGATAAATAAACTCCACGGTTGACAAATAGTCAATCCAACTTTGGATGGTGTTCTTTTAAATTTTGACGATTTAAAGAATACGTTTTTAAGATGATCATAAACATGAAGTTAAGATAGATTTCATTTTTTTATCATAAATTAAAAGATCATTGGATTCCAACTTCCGAGGAAGACACAAATACATAAAGGATTGAGTAAAATTTCCATTTATGATGATAAAGATTGAGTTATGAAGATATGATCAAAGGAGAGTAGACTTCTCGATTTACAAATTGGTTTTTCATTATTGAGAAACTTTTGAGTGTTATTTGATTAAAGGTGATTTTAAAATTTTGTTGCTATGAGGATAATTTTTATGATAGGTATGAATAAGAATTTCACATTAGCGTGAGTTGATTCGTACCTTCGACTAAATAAATTGAAGATGTATTAAAAAATTTCGAAGGGATTATGGAAGATGAAATTTAGTTTGAGAAATATATGTATATTATAAAATATATATATATATATATATATATATATATATATATATATATATATATATATATATATATATATATATATATATATATATATATACACACACACATGTTGGAAGAAAAAGATTAGCTACTTATTGAATTTAAATTCTATCATAAGATACTGGATTCAAATATTCTGAAATTTAAATTTTGTGAGTTTAGTAGATCTCAAATGTAGTAAAGAAGAAAGGAAACATGTTTAAGGAATTTAAATTTTCCTATGGAATATAAATTTGAAGAGAAATAGTTGAAGAATGAAGTATCAAAAGACATTGACGACTCTTGGTAAATCACAAACTTAGAAGATCGTGACGACATCGACAATGAATTTAGATTTCGAATAATGAAGTTATTGATAGGTCGAGGAAGTTATTACCTATCCTCAGATTGTACAGAATAAAATATTGATGGTGGTGTGATTGAATCAGATACTAACTGGTTGCCATGCGATCATCTCCTAAACTATATCCAAATTTTGATTGTCTAGTTATCTAAATTATTGTTATCCAAATTGCTTGTTATCGTTGGATTCCGTTTTCGAATCATTACTTAAATTTTGTATCTATTAAAACTCATTCTCCCCCTTCGACCCTACCTACCCTAGCTACTCCTAAATTTCGAGGACGAAATTCTTATAAGTTGGGTAGGATGTAAAACCCCTAAATTTTTACTATTTTTTTTATTTTTATAAATTGGTACTGATTTTTTTATTTTGTATTTATACGTCGCGTAGTTGCATTGTATGTCGCGTGCAAAAATTCGTTTTTGTAATTGCTCAACGAGTACGAATATGTGCGAGCGTACATATTTTTAGAAAAAAATATTTTTCTATTTTTATAGTTTTAAAATAATATATATAATAATTTGTATTTGTATTTTACTTAAAGTTGTGAAAAGTATCGTATCAAGATGGCCAAAACTTATTACTTTTATTTATTTATAAAAGGCTAGCTTATTTAATAGTGGTAATTTAGAAAACTATTTTTATGCAAATATTTCTTGCACATGAGGTACATGAATTTGAATTCATATATATAATTCCATTTTCAAATTTATTGATATTAATATTTTATTATTCAAAAAGATATTTAAAAATATTTATTATTTTCAAAATTATTATTATTGGTATTTTTGGAAAATATAATTGGAAATTATTGTGGCCATTTTAAATCTCGATTTGATTTTATGGATTTAATTTAAATAGTTTAAAGATAGAATTTATATTGAGTTTAGATTATCTAAATTTAAATTAGAATTGCATTTGGATTATTATTGATTGCATCCATTTAAATTTGATTTAAAATAAATTACGAATTATCTTATGGGCGTTTAAACTATCCTAGTGTTTATCCTAATGGGATTTCCACCTCCTATAAAAGGAGAGGTACTTGCCCTCTCTTTTTCCATAAAATCCACAAATCTCACCAACTCCACATCCAAACTGCACACCGTGTCCGCGCCTTTCCCATCCACTATTATTTCTTTTACAAATACATTATCTTCATCGCGTCCGACACACCCGGACGCATCTCCTCGTCACCATCATCGGGTCGGACATACCCGACGCGTCCTGACAACATCCTTGACCCAACCCCAAATCCTAAGCCTAGCTCTACCAATGACACCGTAGCCATGCCGCTTGACCCGACCCCGTCTTCTCCACCACTTCCTCTGCTCCCTCCCGTTCCTCGACCACGGACCATCCCACAGACAGACCCGACCACAACCTCTTCACCGTCGCGCCCGTCCCACTAGAGCACCGCAGACCATCCCATGCTCCGACACCCTCACTGCCACCAACGCCAATCCCTGCCACCGCCACCATCGGCCTAACCGTCGCCACAGAACCATACCACCGTCGTCAGCACCACCACACGACCAAACCACCACCGTTAGCACCACCACCCGACCAAAACACCATCGTCAGCACCA
The DNA here is from genome assembly GCA_029216955.1 of Iris pallida. Taxonomy (NCBI): domain Eukaryota; kingdom Viridiplantae; phylum Streptophyta; class Magnoliopsida; order Asparagales; family Iridaceae; genus Iris; species Iris pallida. The sequence goes on from JANAVB010009999.1 coordinate 6,130,282, forward strand.
CCACCCGACCAACACCACCCAAACCATCACCGCCACCACGGCCATCGCCGGCCGACGCCACCACCAAAGCCACCAAAACTCCACCACAAACAGAACCCAAAAATTGAAAAAATCCCAACCTACCTCCTCCTCTACGGCAAGCCCCGCCCGGCCATCAGCGCCGCCATGCCCCCTTTCCTCCACTGCCGGATGCCCTAGCCGTCTGCCTCCAGCCGTGAGTGCCTCCGCCGTCCGTTGATCTCGACGTGCTTTCCGATTCCCCGCCGGAGCAGCGCCCCGCCGCAAGCGCCGGCCGAGCTCCACCCAACGCCAGAGCAGCGCCCCCGGCGAGCTCCGCCTCATCACCGTCCCCCGCTCTTCCTCTACCTCCGCCCGGCACTGCGACCAACCGCCGTTCCACCGGACCTGCCCACAGCGACAGCGCCGATCGCCCTTCGTGCCCTAGCCGCCTGAACACCCTCCACTTCTGACCAAATCTCTGGCGCCGCCCTCCACTTTCGACCAAATCCCCGCGAGCCGCCCCTTGCCGTCGAGCTACCGCCCGCCGGTGAAGCCCTCACTGTTCTCCCTCCGCCTCTCCTTTCCTCTCTCTCTCTCCCCGAGTTTCTTCTCTCTGACCTTTTTCCTTCTCTTTCTACTATTCATAGAGAAGAGTGTTCACTGTTCTCCTCAGAAGAGAAAACACAATTAGGAAAATAATTGTTATTATTTATTATTAATACCAGTTTTATTTATTAAGTAGTATTAATGAATAGTATTACTATTAGGGATTATTATGGCATTAGATTGATACACTAGTATATATATAGCTATATGATATACTTTGAATACAAGATATATGGTAGTAATTATTATTAATTTTAGTATTATTTTGTTATTTATGGTTGTATTATGGGTACTCACAATATTATTATTAGTTGAAAGTTTTTATAAAAAAAATACTTGGACCATAAAAATGTAGTTTCAAAATTCTCTTGGTATTTCTCATATATTTTTACTAATATGGTTTCTATCTCAAAATAGTATTTTTATAAACCTAGAGTTTTACCTAAAAAAAAAAATTTTAAACAGTTCTTCCTAGAATAATTATCTACAAATACTTCTACTAAAAATATAGTTGCCTAGAAAACCTATTTTAACAAAAAAATAGAGTTTTGCCTGAAAGCAAGTTTTATATATTTGTATAAAACTATTTTTACTAGAAGAATTATTTTTATGTATTTATTTTCTTCTTTCCGAGTATTACAAATAATTTCAAAAATCGTTATATATTATTTATCAAATTTTCTTTGACTATCCTCATGTCTGTGACCAATCCCATTCTTCCTATACCCTAGCCAACTTCGTACCTTCATTATGTCCATCCTAACTAAATTGGCCATCCTGGACTCGATGGAACTGTCCGTGCTACCACCCGAGGTCACCTTGCATAGTTGTTGCACCGAAGTCGCAATTCGTGCCACATTGATTATTGCAGCACACCAGGCGTACTACCAGGCAAGATACCTTGTCATTATACTGTTTACATTCAGTCTGTATTTTATTACATATCACTGTTCATTATTTCTAGTTATTACAGTTCTTGATTTACTACATGCTCAATAATTATTAGTTACTTTGTTACTATCCTTTGATTGCATATGAACCTAGAGTTAGGAGACTACCGTTTGTAGTGTATTGCATATGCCTCGACACAGTTGTACCACGAGGATGTGTGAGACGAGTAGCATGTAGGGGTCCTTGCATATGGGCTGATCCCCTATGTGCATGCTTTAGGGCTAACTGCTAATAGAGGCCTGTTAGGAGACTTAGCAGTTAGTAGAGGTATATGAGACATGGATGTGACTCTGTTAGGCATTGGGTGGGAAGAACAGTTCCTTAACGTATGGGTCCTATATGCACTTTCCTATTACTGATCCTGCTGGCCTCTGACATTCGAGGAATGTTATGCTTTGAGGTCCCTGGTATCCTGATGGGACCATACCTAAGATTACTGCTCCTGAGCCAGATGCCCATGCGTTGGAGGTTTGTTCTTAACTGTATGAACACAGTAGTACGGTTAGATTACCTTATTATGGTCTTATCACTTATTTTCTTTGTGGCATATTTTATATTCAGTATTTATGGCATGTTCTTCCTGTATCTTGTTACGTCCCTCTGAGGACCTGGTTATCTCTCCAGATGTGTGCTTCTGTGATATTGCAAGTGTTCTAGTCGAGGTCGTGATCTTCTCTATTCATTCGGAGATGACGTATCTTGGGTCTTTCTTTGCTACTTCCGCCAAATCATTTCCGTTTCTATGTATATTTTTCCTTACTTGTTGGTAGTGGATTTGTCTCCATCCAACGTATTGTACAAAGACTTATTACAGTTAATTATATGATATCTTTTATTCTTTATTTGTGGATGAGATTAGATTACTCTTGGTTTACTGCATTTTACAGCTTATGTATTCATACGAGATTTTCATATATTGGAGTATACTTCGTATGTATGCAGTTGGCATGGATACGTACCTAGTCCTAAGTATTTTGGGACAGGCGTTACAATTGACTACGACGGGAAGGGACGAACTACTATGATTAACCAAAAATTTGCCGAAGGGCTCGATGACAGAATCCGAAGGGTGGCCTCAGACTCGGATCGACGCGTCGCCACCGGCTCGAAGCCTCGGGAACACGTCTGGATGAATACGGCAGCAGCACAGCGTTCGGAACAACGAAAGCATCCAAGGGCCTCGGGTTAGGGGCATGGTCGTGCGGAGGACGTGCGGGCTGGCCGGAAGGGCGCCGTGGGCGGGGGTCGGTCGTAGAGGGGCTCCGGTGCAAAATTGGCCACAGATCGGGCGCCGTTAAGGGGCGCGGGACAGGAGGTCGGCCGAGGATCAGCTACGGCGTCGGAGGGCTGGCGGCCGCGGGGTGGTCGACCAAAAATCGGGGTCATGACGGTGTTAGGTGTGGGCTTTAGAATAGAAGGGGGAGGAGGATGTGTTGTGATTATTGGAGTTATGGAGGGGGGTTCCTTCTCTGTGAAGAGAAAGATGGTGCTGGTGGTAGTTTTTGGAGAGGAAAATATTAAAAAGATGGTGAGAGTGTTGTTGGTGGTGAGTGAAATAAGGAAAGAAAAGTGAGGGAAGGATGAACGTATGGGAGAGTGAATGTTTGGGAAGGACCGGAGCTGGTAGTGGTGGTGAGGAATTTAAAGGATAGGTGAAATCGTGGAGAGGGTGGAGAGATGGGGAAAGCGTGTGGCTGAGAGTGAATAAGGGAAATTATTATTATTATTAGGAATGAGTTTTACAGAATCACAGTGAACACTCCGCACGAAACCCCCTTGGGTGTACATACGTGCGCTAGTATAGTCGTCAATTGCTACTGCACGAAACCCATAGCAGTCCCAGAATGACAGTCTGTGTTTCAACGACTGCAACTTGTTTCATCCACCCGACGTTGTCTCGGCGAACGGATACAATCAGATGACGAAGAGGAACCACTCTTTGCCTCATGCCATGCTGCAAGGGGTTCTTCTCTGATCGAAAAGAACCCCAACTCTTCGGTTGGTGCACCCAAAATTTTCCCATGAACTGCAAATTAGTTGTGCCCAACATTGGGGTGTTCCAGAGCACCCGCTCCAAGTCCAAAGCAGTAAAGGCTGGGGGTAGCCGGTGTTCTGTATCAAATACTGATAAAGCTAGGGGTGCCCCTCCTTTGCATGCCGAAGAAACTGGGGGTAGCCAACTCCCAGTCCTGCACCATAATCTGATATTTCAGAGGGACAGTAATTCTTATGAAATTGAGGAAAGAGGGGCCGGGGACCCATTCTCAGCATATTGCTGAAACCTCGGAGACCGAGGACGCTCTGAACCTCGACTCTGGTAACTTCTCCTAGATGATTGCCTATACTACTGACAGCGAGGTATGTGAATCAGTAACGGAGAGTGAACAGTTATTCCACACCCATGTCACGCCGTCATATATTATGATTGATGAACAGAGGTCCCAAGACAGCCGACATTTCAAAATGGTCGAAGAAATGATACAGACCATGAACGCCAGCTTGGCATTTCTGACAAAGACTATCACAGAGCTGAAAGCGCTCAAACCTCATCCTAACCGCCGGTGCAAGCCCCGGAGCCAGAGAATAATGGGGAGTCCAATGCCCCAAATCTCCCAACTATGAGTCATCATGTAGTATTACCACCCGCGGCCAGCGACCATACCTTGCCACAAGCATCAGGGCCAGCAATATCGGAAGAGGTCCTCGAAGCCATCCGAGATCTTCGAGCCAGAGCTGACACCAAAGATAGACAAGAGTCTCGGCGAAAACTGGGACTTAACCAACCCTTCCCAGTTGAATGGAACAGGGTGATCTATCCTCCCCAAATTCAAGCCATTGACCATCACTCCTTCTGATGGGAAGGATTCTCCCCGTCAGCATCTAAATCATTTTAATGCTATGACGGGGCACTTGCCAAGGGATGATGCTCTCCTCGCTAAACTATTCGTCGAAGCCTTGAGAGGATTTACATATGAATGGTTTTGTAGTCTCCAAGACAACTGCGTATCGACCTTTGACGACCTCCATCATCTGTTCCTGTCTCGATTCTATGAGCCAGGGATGGACATAATAATGTGCAGTTTGTTGGACACCACTCAGAAGGACAAGGAATCTGTTCAAGTTTACACAGAACGGCTTCGGCAAGTGTTTGCAAAAAACAAAAGTATAAAACTTTATTGATACAAACTGTGTAATAAAGATTACATGAATTCTGGGAAAATTGCAACTATAGGAATCCAATCTAGATGACGATTGCTTTATCCCTTGGACGATGTGAACTTTTGAAGACTGAAGCCTCTGAAGTTGAGAACAACTCTGGAAACTGAAGGCAAAAGCCTCTGAAGTTGAAGGCAAAAGCCTCAGGAAGAATGCAGCAGCACTTCGGTAAGAACTCCTGAACTCTCTGATTTCTGAACTTTATGTCTGATCTTGATCCCCTTGAAATGAAGACTTGAAACTCTATTTATAGAGTTCTGAAAATAACTAACTTTCAGTTATTCTGGACTGCGCAAGATGATTTGCACAGCAACGGGTTCGCGCAGCATTGGACTGTGCAGGCAGTTACTGGATCGTGGGCCGACTATCTGGGGACACATGGCATCATTGATTGAAATGCGCATGATCGTGCATAGATAGTTGCCACGTAATGAGCAATTGATGGCATGAATGCCACATGTACTTTATCAGTTATGTTGGTGGAATGCGCAACCTGAACTGCGCAGAGTTGGTTTACGCAGACTCAGACTGCGCAGGAATGGTTTGCGCAGACTCAGTTTGCGCAGGATTGGTTTTTGAGCAATACTAGATTGCGCTGGCCATCTGTCAGCCGCCTTCGAGCACTGTGCGGCGCCAAAAATGAACAGTTTCTTCGTTATCCGTGCTGTCAGTTGTCAGAAAGATTTGATTTGATTCAGGTAATGATGACTTTTGCCACGTCAGCCTGCGCAATTGGAAGTGTGCGCAAACTAGTGTGCGCAATCTGTTGTCTGCGCAACTCATCAAAATGATGAATATCTTGAATTTTTGACTTTGTTGATTGATGCAACTTGATTTTTAGGACCTACAAGACCCCCTTCAAAGTTTTCGAAAGTTGATTATAATCAAAATTTCGAAATACTTTGAATTTTTGAATGTTGAATCATTTTGCGCAATATGATGAGCTGTCTGCGCAAAGCGAATAGACCACAAGTTTAGGCGCAATCCGAGGCATCCATTTCGTATTTCAAAAACTATAAATACCCCTCTTTTCGTTTTCAACTCTTTACTTTGCAATCTTTCGAGCTTTTTGAGAAGAAAACCTTCACTGTTCTCCTCCTCCAACGATTGTCATGGCCCCACGACGATCAAATGCTGCCGCTGCCGCCGCCGCGAAGGGAAAAGCTCCAGCCGAGTCTTCTGACAGGGTTGCTCGGCGAGCTTCCCGACACGAATCCGCACATCCTGCTCTGAGAGGTAGTTGAACCGATCGAAAACCCCTTCTTAGGGTGATTCGACTCTCTTGAAACTCATCTCTTTTTAGAGATAAGTTCATATTGCGCCACCCTTTTTAGGGTTTCGGTTGCATCAACTATCAGTTCTTCATTTTTATGAAAGCTGCATTCTTGTACAAATTGTTGATTTGTGCTGACAGGAAGTCAGCGCAAACAATTAAGTTGCGCAGATATCAGCGCAAACCATTACTTTGCGCACCTTAAATGATGCGCAAACTAATATTGCGCAAGTCATGTCAGCGCAATCTGAGGTTGCACAAATCATGTCAGCGCAGTCTGAGGTTGCGCAAATCATATCAGTGCAGTCTGAGGTTGCGCAAATCATGTTTTATGTTTAAAAAACAAAATCTTTGTCTTGGACTAATTTTCATCTGTTTGTTGATGCAGTTGAAGTCAATAAAGATCCAGATTACGAACATTTTATGGGAACCCTCACAGAGTCTGAATACAAAAAGGATTTGTCTCATATCCATTACCCTCAGTATGATCTGCCGGCCTCCCGTCAGGCTATATTGATTTCTCAGGACAATGAAACTTTAATGTGTTTGATGAATGGACAGCCTCTAGAATCAACTGATGCTGTAATTCATAAGAAACCCTTGTTCCTGTTCGGGGATGCCTTTGAGAAAGTCTCTCAGCCTAGGCCGAGAATGGAGGATAGAATAGTTCACCAGAAAGATAGATCATTTTTCATACCAGACATTACTCGCTGCCTCCCTTTGTCGCGGTACGCTCATGCGAGCTACCCAAGGAAAATGGAATGGAACATCACTCTGTTTCAGGATGCCCGTGCAGGAAAAATCTTCGTAAAGAAAGGGCCAAACAAGAGGGATATGTTTTATAGCTCCTCTAATAGATATAGCGTTTGTTGAGAGGGTTGAGACCTGGATGCATACCACCAGAGAACTCTTCTATGCTGATGCCTGTTAGAACACCAATATTCGCAAATGAATTTGCGAAGGCTGAAGGAAGATATCCCGAACAAGACATCAGAATGACTGGATTGGTGAATCCAGACTACAAACGATGGAGCTATATCGCGAATTGGGTTCTGGGAAAATTCCAAGACAGACTCCAACAAATCAACCTATATGAAGCAGTGCATGCCACTGTTTACGGATTTGCTCCCAATCCTCATATGTTCTTAGCCTTAGCTGAGAGATACAACTACAGGACCGGAACTTTCATGACCCCAGGAGGAGAGATGGGCTTTGCACTCCACGAGATGAAGTATATCTCGTTCTTGCCCATGGCAGATGCTCCGTATGAGGAGTATGTACCAACAAATGATGAGTTAAACAAGCTCAGAAAAGAGAATCCAGAGATGGTGACAGTGTTCGAAGAACTATTGTGCCATTATAAGATCTGCTCTTTATTTTACAAGAGTGCCACTGCCAATACTTGTTATTCTTCAAAGTGGCTACCATATCTATTTCTTAATCATATAGAGGAGAAGAAAACCAAGGAGAACGATAAATGCTACCCAACCTTTTTCAAACCTTTGAGCCATACAGAGGTCAGAAAATTAATGGAACAGAGTGGTCACTTTGATAAAGAAGTGATGGATGACCATGAATATCCTCCTTTGAAGAGAGGAGACAATTTGGAAAGTTACTTAAGAATGGGCTATAGGCCCATGTCAGAAGCAGCACAATTGGCGGGATTCTTGACATACTGGCTGCGAAGGTTCGTAGTTCTCGGATCCAGTGCAGTGGATCGTTTTCACCGTGGTGTCTTGTTTGCAGCTGTTAAGCTAGTCTTCGGCTATAAAATGGACTTACTATCAGCAATGACCTGTAAGCTGAACGCCAGTCTTCGTTTATATGTTGACTTGATGTTGAAAGCGAAAGGAGAGAGAGAATTCCCTCGCTTAGAATTACCATATACATATTTGTTTGGATGGTTGCTTCTTCACTATCCAACTCTAATGGATCCTGGCATGACACCAGTTGACGGCAGTTTTCTTCGAAGGTATTCCGATGGAAAATGGAAATATACTTCCTTATCTGAGTGTAGATTTATGTTGAATCTGAACAGAGGATGGAACTTTTGTTGTGCTCCTTTCCCTGCTGGGTACGATCAGATGCCCACAAATATGGTGGATTCGAAGATACAGCCTCTGACCCGTACAGCCTTTGAATGGTTGAAGATGATTCGACCATCACATCTGGTTTATCGGTTCGAAGAAGAGTGCTATTTAGAACCATATCTTTCCAGCCGATTTGCTCGGCAGTTTGGGTATGATCAGTTCCATGTAGGGAACGCAATTACCTGCCTCCAAGGCAAAGGTTATTTGATAGACGGGGCTAGAGCTTGGGCTTATTACAATGCCCGTGATACAAAAGCCACATTTTCGATGCCAGCAAGGAGTACTCCCAGGGACCTCGGATGCTCTTCACATATTCTGTATTTTACACATCCGCGAATACGTTTGTCGAGAATTTTAATCTCGCAGATAGTTTCGCTACTGCAACAAGACTGAGGAGAGGGAGGATTGCTCCATCGATTCCTGTAAATGAGGAGGTGCACGAGCCGGTCGATGCTTCTTTAGAAGTTTCGAGGGATATGATGTTCCCTCAAGAAGTAAACGCAGCAATGCGTATTTCTCTGAGAGTGGGTAGATCTCCAGCGAAGAAAAGAAAAAGAGGAGCCTCCTGCTCCAGCTGCCAAAGAAAAAATTGATTCTAGATCTTTCTTCCGAAAAGGTCACTACAAGATCTCAATCTCGGCAATTGGCCGAGACACATCAAGAAGCTGCTACTACTCCAACTTCTGTACAAAAACAAGCAGAGCCCAGTAAATGTATAGAGTCCTGTCAGACCTCTACACAGAAGAAGAGAGTAGTCACCAGAAGAGTTTTGGAAGAATCTTCTTCTAGACAACTCTTGACTTCAGTAGATGCTGCAGCAGGAATTCTAATGGCATCTCCCACACCTGTTTCTGAATCTGGAAGCAAGACTCTTGAAGAGAATGAACAGAGGGGAGATCTTATTCCAAGAACTGAGGTTGAAAACCTGGAGAAAACATCTTAGAGGAAGGACAAAATATTGTACAACCTCATTCACTTGTCGTGGAGACTACTCAACCTCCTCTTACTCCCCGGACTCTTCGTGAAGAAGAAGACCGTGAAATGATTGCAGCTTTGGAGGATTGCAGTTATAGTCTGCAGGAGGATCAGACTGCCACTAACAGTGGGAATGCAGCAGCAGAAGAAAGAGAAGAAGACGAGGAGAGTTCTTCGACTGAAAATGTTGATGAGTATATACAAGATCCTAAAAAGGATAACGAAGAACATATATCTCTTGATACTGCCGATGATATTTCAGATCCTAAAAAGGATATTGAAGTGGAGGCATCTGTAGAAAATGTTGCTGAAAACCCTGTTGAAAATGTTGAGATAGAAATATCTTATAAAGAAGCAGCCGATGAAGGCGTGCTGAAAGAAAATCCCGCCACCGACCCTCAAGGTATAAAACAAGATCTAGCAATCTTCTCTTTTAAAATGAAATGATAACTAATATCTTCATTCTTGCAGATCTTGAGATTTTGCCAATACCTCCAACGGACCTGATTATGGTGCCTATACCAACAGTGGTTATTAGCAGTAGCCATCATTTATCTTGTGCTTCTGAGGCAGGCAGCAGCCAGGCTGTTGCAGCAGAGGCTACTTCTGTTCAACAGGAGTCTATTCCAGTAGGGAATGAACTTGTTGTTAAACCAAACCAAGGTAAAATTGCTTTTCATTTGATCTTTTTGCGCATCAACAATCAATTAGTAAAATAACAATTTTACTTTTGCAGAAGATCAAGCAGGAGGAGCAACCAGCTCTACTCTGGCTCTCTTATTTAAAAAGCCTATTGTCCAACCTAAAAGAATCGAGCAACCTGTTACTCCGTCTTCATCAGGAGTAGCAGTGACTCCTGGAACTCTGGCCATCAATCAGCAAGTGGTCCAGTCTTTTACCCGATGTTTCTTTGAGTCGCTGGGATCTCTCGTCCGTAAAATGATAGAGAAAGAAGGGGCTGACTTCATTATGGTTAAGAAGCCAACTTCTTTCTTAATAAGAGCCATAAGAGACCAAGGAGACGAAGCTCAGGCCACTCTCCTTGAACACATTTTGAACGAATTAGAAGTCTCCATCAAGAAGTACAAGGAGCTCAAGAAGAAGGATATATATTCTTTAGTACAGGCTGAATTTGAGCGACTGGCTCAAGCTGCTGATATGGAAAGGTTAACCCTTCAAAATCTGTTAGAGGCTCATTCTGCAAAATCAGCTGAATACAATTCTAAAATAGAATCAGTTACTTTAGTGGCTGAAAGCAAAGGACGGCGACTTGCTGAGCTGAAAGCAGAAATTACTCGCCTCTAACAAGAGTTTGAAGAAGAAACTGTTAATCACCAACTGGTGATTGAACAATTCAATGCTTTAATTGAAGAGAGGAATGAGTATGAGACAACCCATGGTGCAGAAATCACCCGCCGGACAGTGGATATGCCCATTTTTGATGAAGAAAGCGGGATGGAGGAAGCAAGAAAGATAGTAGCGTCAACACACGAAGAAGAGCTGCAGACATTGAAGCAGCAAATTGACAATCTGATTGTCCCTCCTTCTTGATTTTGTATTTGGGTTTTGTTGCGGTAGCTGTATTTTGTAATGTCTCATTTTTTTGATATAAAGGACATTTTGTTGTGGCTCCATTATTTATTGTATATCTTATTCAGATATAAATAATAGATAGATATGATATATTTATTGACAATTTAATCGAAAACGACAAATTGCTGATGTAGAAGATGAACGATGATGAATCGTCAATGTATATGAAAATGAATGAACGGGAATACCGTCAAGTAATGATGAAAGAACGGATAAATCGTCAAATGATGTTGAAATGAACGAATTAACCGTCAAATGATAATAAATGAACTGATTAACCGTCAAAATAGATGAACGGATGAACCGTCAGATATTAACGAACGGACGGACCGTCGGATGAGTGTAATAAATGAACGGATGAACCGTCAGGTGTTAATGAACGGATGAACCGTCGGATGAATATAATAAATGAACGGATAAACCGTCAGGTGTTAATGAACGGATGAACCGTCGGATGAATGTAATGCTTCATTAATTAAGGAACTTCTGTCTATAAATATAGCAGAAATCTGACAGGAATGAACACTTCTACTCTTCAACATAAAAATATCTTCCGGAGAAGCATCTAAGAAGGTTGAGACTGTCTCGAAGGTTCAGAAGGGTATTGAAGAACACCCTGCCGATCCAGTTCAGCCAAAGGAAACAGAAGCAGGCAAAGGTTCGTCTGCACCCCAGCCACCGCGGGACATTTTGGACTTCCTGCTCGAACCAGGAAAGACTACAGAAGAAGAAGCCATGAGGATGGCCGCCTGCAAGTTTCTTGTGGGATCCAGCAAGGAGGTTCTCGGCTCTTCTGCTGACCGCATTTTTGAGAAGGACGGCAGTGGCCCTCGTCCCAATGTAGAAAAAGATGATAGCGACCTTTAATATGTACTATCATAAAATGAAATAAAATTTGAATTTTATTTATGAACTTGATTCTGTCTGATGATTTTACAAGCATTTAAATTTATACATAATACTTCTTAAGGAACTTGCCATTGATAGGCATCATAGCAACTCGACCATCAAGTTCTGAGAGCTGATAAGCTCCATTTGAGAAGACTTTGCTTATAACATAGGGACCTTCCCATTTAGCATCGAATTTCCCTTTGCTCATATGAGTCATAGTCATAGGACGTCTGACCGCTAGAACAAGTTCTCCTTGCTGAAACGTTCTGACTTTAACTTTGCGGTTGAAAGTCTTCGAGATGCGGGCTTGGTATAACTCAATATGTTGTTGAGCCATTAATCGTTTCTCATCAAGTGCTTCCAACTCTTGAAGTCGAAGAAGATCGTTGTTCTCTGTAGTAAGCTCGTTAGCAATGGCAATCCTTAAAGAAGGAATTTGCAATTCTAAAGGAAGAACAGCTTCACAGCCATACACCAAAGAGAAGGGTGTAAAGCCCGTAGGATTGCGGACCATAGTTCAGTAGGCCCAAAGACATTCGCTAAGTTTCTCGCTCCAGTTCCGTTTGTTAGTGGATACAAACTTCTTGAGGAGTTTAATGATGGTTTTATTAAAGGCTTCAGCTAAACCATTAGCAGCAGGATTGTATGCTGTTGAAGCGACATTGTCAATCCGATGATCATCACAGAATCTAATAAACTTCTGGCTGATGAATTGAGGTCCATTATCATGAATGATTCTTCGAGGTACACCAAATCTATAGATGACGTGGTATTTAACAAAATTGATGACACTGCTAGTCTTGACTTCAGCCAGAGGTATAGCGTCAGCCCACTTGGAGAAGTAGTCGGTTATCGCTAATATGAACCGATGTCCTCTAGAAGAAGAAGGGTTAATAGGACCTATGATGTCCATACCCCAAGCTTCAAAAGGCCAGAAAGCAGCAGTCGGGTGTAAGAATTCTGATGGTTGATGAATGAAGTCTGCATGGATTTGACAAGCACGACATTTCCTTGCATATTCAATTACATCTGACACCATAGAAGGCCAGTAATAACCCATGCGTCTAATGCGGTCCTGTAGTTTAGGACCAGGTTGATGTGCTCCACAAACACCATCGTGAGCTTCACGCAAAACTTGTTTAGCTTCGTCACCAGCGAGACAGCGTAGAAGAAGACCATCATAAGTTCGTCGATAGAGGGTCTTGGTAGTTTGATTGTAATAGAATCGAAGAGATCGTCGACGAACGCTTGAAGCCTCCTTAGGATCTTCGGAGAGTATGTCATGAACCACAAAGTCAATGAAAGGAGTTCTCCAATCTTCATCGGTAACATTGACTTCAGCAAAGTTGCTGAATTCAAAATTATGATTGTTTTCGATGCAGAATAGTTCTCGGTTGGAGATAACCATGATCTGCTGTCTTTTGATAGGGATGGCTAAGACAGCTGCAAGATTGGCCAAAGCATCTGCTTCGGTATTGCAAGCTCGCCGAACATAGTCTATGAAGAAAGCTTTGAATGATATAGCTATGTTGATCACTGTTTCGTGATAAGGCACCAGGTTTTGATGACGAACTTCATAAGTTCCTCTAACCTGATTAACAACCAGCTTAGAATCACCGTAGACTTCGAGATATTCAACATTCAGTTGTTTGGCTAACTAAAGACCGATGAGTAGAGCATTGTACTCTGCTACATTATTGGAGCAAGGTTCATCAAGAGAGTAGGCTCTTTGGATAGTTGATCCGTCTGGAGAAACGAGGACCACTCCAACTCCTGCTACAATAGCACCATTTGGTCCAATTCTCGATGCACCATCAAAGAATAAACGCCATATTGGAAATTCTTCAGAGATCATGTTGGCTTCTAATGTTTCGTCTGGAATTTCGTCATAGAGCTTAGATGTCTCAGGCACATGATGAGCTGCTAAGAAGTCCGCCAGTGCTTGACCTTTAACAGACTTTTGTAGAACATACACCATGTCATACTGAGCTAGCAGGATTGCCCACGTAGCCAGCCGAGAATTGAGTGTGCTGGGCTTCTTCATGTGTACCCAAAGAGGCTCGGGATATGACATGAATAGTTTGGCCAATGATGTAATGCCTTGTCTTCTGCACAGCAAACATGAGAGCCAGGCATTCTTTTTCGACCGGACTATAACGGTGTTCAACACCAATCATAGTACAGCTAAGATAATAGATTGCCTGCTCATGACCTTCTTTATTCTTTTGGGCAAGTAAAGCACCCAATGAATGGTCCATAGCACGGACGTACATCAAGAATGGAATGCCAGAGATAGGTGGCACCAAAACTGGTGGGTTCATGAGATATTGCTTGATATCATCGAATGCTCGTTGACACTCTTCAGTCCAAACGAAAGATACACCCTTCTTTATTAGTTGAGTGAATGGTCTGCAGCATCCAAACAAGTTTGAAATGAATCGCCTGATGTACGCAAGTCGGCCTTGAAATCCTCGTAGCTCTTTTAGGTTACGTGGAGGACGCATCTCTTGAATGGCTTTGATCTTCTCGGGATCCACGTGTATACCCTTAGAGGTAATGACGAAGCCGAGAAACTTGCCACTAGAGACACCCAAGAATGACTTGGTCGGATTCATCTTGAGTTGATGTTGGCGCATGAGATTGAAGATTGTTCTCAAATCTTGGACGTGATCTTCTTTTAGACGACTTTTGACCGCAATATCGTCAACATAGCATTCCACAGTTTTGCGAAGATGGTCTTTAAAGATGGTACTCATAGCTCGTTGGTAGGTTGCACCAGCGTTCTTGAGACCAAATGGCATCACCGTGTAGCAATAGACACCACGAGGAGTGCGGAAAGAGGTATGCTTTTCATCTTCAAGATTCATCTTGATCTGATTATATCCAGAGAACCCATCCATAAAGGATATTCGCTCAAACCCACAGGTGTTGTCGATCATGACATCCGTGATAGGTAAAGGAAACTCATCTTTAGGACATGCTTCGTTAAGATCCCGGAAGTCGATACAGACTCGAACTTTGCCGGTTTTCTTTAGAACTGGAACGACATTGGCCACCCAATCAGGATGTTGTTCTTCTCGAATAAAACCACAAGCAATGAGCTTCTTGACTTCATTATCGATTGCGTCCATCATTTCTGGTTTAAAACGCCGTTGTTGCTGCTTAACTGGTTTTGCATTAGGCAAAATGTTCAGTTTATGTGTAGCAATCTTGGGATCTAAACCTGGCATGTCTTCATAACTCCAGGCAAAGACGTCGATGTATTCTTTAATAAGAAGAATTAACTCATGTTTGTCTGCTTCTGGAAGATTCTTGCTGATGAAGATTGGACGAGACAACTCGCTTTCCCCTACATCAACTTGAACTAATTGATCTTCAGTAGGAGGTTCACGTTGTTCAAAGCGAAGTACCCATCGATTATCCATATGTTGAACCCAAGGATCTGTTTCAGGATTTTCTTCAACGTCTTCATCATAGCCTTTTGGTAGTTTAGCGGAGACCATGTTAGATGATACGATCAGCCTGTGAACTTCACCAATGCTAGTATCAGAATCCCAAGATCTAGAATCAGATGAATGAGAGCGCTCTTCACTGTCTGAGTCAGAGACTGCTGGGGATAATAGTGGAGGAGAAGTATATCCGAGACCTTTCTTAGTCCTGTTGTAATACATTTTCGACTTTCCTTCCGGAACAGTCATACGGATAGGAGTTCGTCTACCTTTACCGTAGTTGAGGCCACTTTTAAAGTCATAGCCCATTTTCCGGATGATGTCTTTTGATTGTTGACTATAACGATGGAAATGGAGACGTCCTGTATCGTTAAGTTTGCTACCATCCGTATAGCTGAATTGTTTTTCTGGTCCTTTACTAAAAAGTGCTGGACTTTTACCTTTCTTTAGAGAAGGATAAATACGGTAAGAATCCTCTGGATCTTCAAGTGATACTTCTGTCTGAAAAGATTGTACAACTCCCATTGTAATTGATTGGAAGCTATCTATCGTATCTAAATAGCATTTAGTATAATAAATAACATCAGTATACTGGAAAGTAGGTGCTTTTACATTCATTTGTACATCAGTATTTACAACAGGACCTTTAGCCTTAGCAGGCTTGGTCAGATTAATTACAAGAGGGGGAGAAGAAGAACGTGGGGGAGGTTTGTTACGACGGAGGTCGATAACAAGTGGCTCAGAGGAGGTGAGCTCCCTTTTTTCCTTGTTGCGTGTGAGATCAACAACAAGTGGCTCAGAAGGAGTGAGCTACTTTTTGTCCTTGTTACGACGTAGGTCGATAACAAGTGGCTCAGGAGAGATGAGTTCTTTTTTGTCCTTGTTACGACGTAGGTCGATAACAAGTGGCTCAGAAGAGGCGAGCTCCCTTTGATCTTGATCATCATCAACTGATTTCTTTTGAATTGGCAAGTGAATAGCCAGTGGTTTAGAAGACTGAGGATGTGAAACTCGCCCTTTGACAGGTATGATAAGAGTGTCTTTAGGCATTGCTTCTTGTTCTTCTTCAGTGTCTAAGGCTAACACAATCTTCATGAATTCATCCTTGTACATCCGAGCATCGTTGCAATATGCTTCAACGCCTTTGAAGGGATAAAGATCCACAACTTCCTTATGGACCTCTCCCTTATCATCAACATATTTGAAACATTGATGAAGGGTTGATGGAACAATATTATGCTCATGTAAGAATGGTCTCCCCAATAGAGCATTATAAGAACAACCATGATTGTCAATGATATAGAAGGTAACTTTTGTGCGCAGATTGCCTATTTGGAGTTTTAAGCGAATCTTGCCCAAAGGTTCACTCCTTCCCTGATTGAATCCAAGGATGGTGGTGATTGTGGTGAAGAGACTATGTACAGGAATTTTTAGAGCATCGAGCATTATTTTTGGCATGATACTGAGAGCAGATCCTGGATCTATCAGAATACGATCGACTTTTATCGAATCAATATATCCGGTATAGTAGAGAGGACGATCATGCCTATTGTCCTCCATCAATATGTCATCTTGTGTGAAAGTAATGTTCGGAATCAACTCCATAACACTATGACAATGTAGACAAGAGACTGGTTCTGCTTCTGGCTTCTTGAAAAAGGCTAAACAAGTCTCAGCTTGCATAAGAGCTTCACTTAAAGTTTCTCGCGTCTCTCTGGAAAGACGCAAGAGCTCAAAGATAGATAACCTTGCTGGGGTATTAGCTAGTTGAGCCAATATATCAAAGTTGTAAGGCTTCTCAAGCCCTGTAGGGGATGATTTCTTCAAGGGTTTATCAAAGCGGACTTGTTGTTTGCCTTTATCAGCAGCCACTGGTTTGGGAGGAATAGGAACCACAACTGGTGAAGACGTAGAAAGAATTTCTCCAATAGCAACAGGTTGTGCTGGGACAGGTTCAGAAGAAGAGGCAGGATTCTCTTGAGATTCAGAGTAATCTTTCAGATAAGTTTTTCCTGATCTGGTGCCCAACAGAATTTCTTCATCAACTATGGGGTCAAAAGACACCATGTTGCAAATCTTCATCTTGCCTTTAGAGCGACCTTTCTTCTTGGAAGAAGAAGAATCTTCGAACTCTGAAGTAAGATCGGGATGGATCCACATAACCTCGCCATTGTCAAGAGACAAAGGAACGAGACCTTCGTTTGGTGGAGAAGGAAGATTTTCAATCTCGAGAGTAGCCTTCGGAATAGGAATGACACCATGCTGTATCATCTGCGGGGGAAAGTCACCGAACTAGACTGAAACCATATTGGCAGTAATAGTCTTCTCATCTTGTTGCAGAGTAACAACTCCATCATTGACAAGCTCTTGAATCTTACCCTTGAGCACATAACATGCTCGAGTAGGATGTCCAATGAATCGGTGGTAGACACAATACTTAGGATGATCGGTCTTACCGACTTCATCAGGCTTCTTTGGGTCTGGAAGCTGAATTTTATTGTTTTTGAGTAAACACTCAAAGATGCTTGCTGTGTCATTTTCATCAAACGAATACTCTACCTTAGGACGAGGTTCCCTCGGTTGAGGTGCAGCAGGAGTAGAAGTAGATGTAGGCGGAGCTACATTGACAGCCAAGGATTCTTTGCTTTTCAAGTTAATGTTCAGAGTTTCCTTGTTCTTGCGATTGTTCTGGCGATTACTGCCACCTGATGATTGATGTTTATCCCGATCAGGGTTAGACATCTGTACCCCCAGCTGTTTAAATTTCTCAGTACTCACTTCAGCTGCTTTAGCGTTGACAATAAAGGATGGCCAGTCTTGGAACTGAGTTGAGCCTGTCCACATACTAATAATAGGCAAGAGATTTGCCTTACAAGTGTCTATGGTAACAGCGGCAGGAGTCCCCGGAGGCATCTTCAAGGCTTCTCGACGGAAACGTTCGATGAAACTCTCAGCAGTTTTATTATGTTTCTGTTTGATTTTATTGAGGGCAGACATAGTCATGTCATTGAATCCCTCATAGAATCTTTCCAGAAAGATCTGCTTAAGTCCTGAAAAAGAAGTAATACAACCATCGGGCAAACTTCTGTACCAGTCGTATGCTACGCCGGCTAAACAACCGACGAACACCCTGGTAAGAAGAGCGTCAATTGGTTGGAGTTGAACAGTCATTTCCTCGAAATGATTGATAAACTGGCTTGGTGAGGTACTGCCGTCGAAAAAAGAGATTGTTGGAATCTTATATTTAGGAGGGAATGGAACTTCCTTCCATTCAACTGGGTATGGCTGCTTGATTCCCAACCTTTGCAAATTATCCTTCTCTTTGAAGGCTTCGAACTGAGTTCGCAAGAGTTTAACAGCTTCATTGGTGTCTTCAGATGATGAAGAAGAAGCCGGTGGAGTCAGAGTAGTAGGAGGAGGAACAGCATTGTAAGCACTACCCCCAGCGGACTGACTAGGTGTAGTTTGGACTTGCACTTGTACAGGAGGCATTTGAGAAGGCATTACTCCCAACCCAGCATTGACAGGTACTGAAGATGCTATGATCTCCGGACATGCGGTTGTTGGAATCTTATATTTGGGAGGGAATGGAACTTCCTTCCATTCAACTGGGTATGGCTGCTTGATTCCCAACCTTTGTAAATTATCCTTCTCTTTGAAGGCTTCGAACTGAGTTCGCAAGAGTTTAACAGCTTCATTGGTGTCTTCAGATGATGAAGAAGGAGCTGGTGGAGTCAGAGTAGTAGGAGGAGGAACAGCATTGTAAGCACTACCCCCAGCGGACTGACTAGGTGTAGTTTGGACTTGCACTTGTACAGGAGGCATTTGAGAAGGCATTACTCCCAACCCAGCATTGACAGGTACTGAAGATGCTATGATCTCCGGACTTGCGGTAGGTATAGTTGGTGGTGTAGCATGTTGGGCCACAATGATAGAATGCATGCTAGCGACCATTTCAGCCATGGTTTTTAGCTTGTCTTCAAGTGCAGCGATTCGCTGTTCTTAATTTGCAGACGTTGAAGCATCTTGATCATCAGTGACAACATAAGATGTCACTTCTCTTGGTACAGTGGAAGATACTGTCTGTTCAGAACTTTTGTTGTATGCATCATAATCGGAGAAAGAGTCATCTCCTAACTGAGAAAGAGGGAAATGACCAGAAGGATCTTGAAGAAGATTCCTTTGACCGATTGTATCTCGGCTTCGGGAACGGGTATGTTGGAATACTCCCTCAGAAGATTCTTGAAGTAAATCCAGATACCGTTGACTTGGTTTCCGAGGTTTGCCGTGCTTGGAGCATCTTCTACCCCCAGTGTCTCGAGAAGTCATGTTAACAGAAGCATATAGGACTTCATCTTCATCCTCTGACATTGGTTCAGTTTTAGCAAAAGTCAAACGATCGAAGACAGATCGTTTCGTTGTTTGACAACAACATTGGATGATGACTTTATGATTGCAATGATGATCAGATGATTGAACTGAAGGAGTTGAAGCATTATCTCGTTTCTGTTTGAGATGTTCTCGGAGATCAGAAACCATGCCAGGATGAGGAAAGGTTCGAGGAATATGTTCTTTAACAACATTCGGAACATGGTTCCGATTCTTCAAATGTTTTGTCCCCTGTGTGTACAAAGAAGTACTCACCTCATTGGCATAGGTATCAGGATTTTTGTTCCTGGAGGTTTGTCTTTGAGGCTTGACCTTCGGCATAGGTTGTTTACGTTTTGTCGAAGTTGGCCTGTTAAGATATGTTCTTAGATCAGCAAATTCACCCCCAGGGGTTTCTGTTTGAGACACTAACAGTTTTCCCTGTTTGGAACGGGATATTTTGAATGTCGGAAGATCTTGGAATTCTGCTACTGGGGTAGGCAGAATACCTCTTTGATCAGTACAAGTTCCCTTGTCATGAAGGAAAGAAGAATCCTTGTTTGTAGGAGTTCTTGTATTGATAGGTGCCGAAACACGTTCAATTTGATCTTCTTCGGTAAAGACCGAGGAAGACTGAGAAAAGACCAAAGGGCCTTTTCCTTTATTTTGAGAAGAAGGGTTAGCTAAAGAGCGTTTTCCTCTATTTTCTTCCAAGTCATGAGACAAGGAAGTCTGAGAAAAGACCAACGGGCCTTTTCCTTTATTTTGAGGAAGAAGAGGAATAGCCAAAGGACTACCCCCAGTAGATTGTGTAGGAACAGCAGAGTGTTTAAGGGGAGGAACAGAAATTTCCCTTTTGTTATTAGAAGAGGAGAGTTTAGCCAAAGGGCTGTTACTCTTGGATTGCGCATGCTTGGTTTGCGCATGGGTAGATTGCGCACTGGCCACTTGTGCATTAGAAGCTTTGGCAGAAAGTGCATTGGTTCTAACCATAGAAGCTATGGTTTGCGCATCAGGAGTCCTTGTTTTAGAGTGCTTGGAATGTATTTTGCTGGCAGGAGTGTTGGTTTGCGCAAGAAAAGCCACTGCCAATTGCGCCAGAGTCATAGGAGTCTTGTGTTTTGACAAGGCAGCATATGAAGTAGCCTGTGCAACAGTTGCAACAGATTGTGCAGCATTGACTGCAACAGATTGTGCAGCAGTTGTTGAGATAGACTGTACAGCAGTTGGCACAGCAGATTGTGCAACATTCTGACTAGCAGATTGTGCAACAGAGTGTACAGCATCTTTAGTGGCAAAACTGCCAGATTGTACAGCAGTCTTGGAGATCCATACTGAACGCACTTTGCTCTTGGCAGAAGTGGTTGCAGTACGGGGAGTGGTCTTGGAGTTGAGCATCGCCTCGTAGGCTGTCTGGTTGACCTTAACAACCAGCGTCTTCTGCGTCTTTCCGATAGACGCTACGTCACATTGAGTTGCTATATCCTTGTCGGAGGAGAAAGTTGTACCCAGCAGAGTCGCCATTTTGTTTGCAAAAAACAAAAGTATAAAACTTTATTGATACAAACTGTGTAATAGAGATTACAAGAATTCTGGAAAAATTGCAACTATAGGAATCCAATCTATATGACGATTGCTTTATCCCTTGGACGATGTGAACTTTTGAAGACGAAGCCTCTGAAGTTGAGAACAACTCTGGAAACTGAAGGCAAAAGCCTCGGAAGTTAAAGGCAAAAGCCTCGGAAGAATACAGCAGCACTTCGGCAAGAACTCCTGAACTCTCTGATTTCTGAACTTTATGTCTGATCTTGATCCCCCTTGAAACGAAGACTTGAAACTCTATTTATAGAGTTCTGAAAAATAACTAACTTTCAGTTATTCTGGACTGCGCAAGATGATTTGCGCAGCAACTGGTTTGCGCAGCATTGGACTGCGCAGGCAGTTACTGGATCGTGGGCCGACTATCTGGGACACATGGCATCATTTGATTGAAATGGCATCATTTGGTTTGCGCAGACTCAGACTGCGCAGGAATGGTTTGCGCAGACTCAGTTTGCGCAGGATTGGTTTGCGCAATCCTGGATTGCGCTGCCATCTGTCAGCCGCCTTCGAGTACTGTGTGGCGCCAAAAACGAACAGTCTCCTCGTTATCCGTACTGTCAGTTGTCAGAAAGATTTGATTTGATTCAGGTAATGATGACTTTTGCCATGTCAGCCTGCGCAATTGGAAGTGTGCGCAATCGGATTGCTGCACAATCTGTTGCCTGCGCAATTCATCAAAATGATGTATATTAATTCTTTGACATTGTTAATTGATGCAACTTGATTTTTTAGGACCTACAAGACCCCCTTCAAAGTTTTCGAAAGTTAATTTTATTCAAAATTTTGAAATACTTTGAATTTTTGAATGTTGAATCACTTTGCGCATGATGCTGAGCTGTCTGCGCAAAGCGAAAAGCCCCCAATTTTAGGCGCAATTCGAAGCAGCCGTTTCATATTTTGAAAGCTATAAATAGCTATCTTTTCATTTTTAATTCTTTACTTTGCAATCTTTCGAGTTCTTGAGAGAAGAAAATCTCCCAACCCTTACTGTTCTCCTCCTCCGACGATTGTCATGGCACCACGACGATCCAATGCTGCCGCCACCGTCGCCGCGAAAGGAAAAGCTCCGGCCGAGTCATCTGACAGAGTTGCACGGAGGGCATCTCGACACGAATCTGCGCACCCCGCTCTGAGAGGTAGTTGAATCGATCGAAAACCCCTTTTTAGGGTGATTCGACTTCCTTTGATCTTCGAAACTCATCTCTTTTTAGAGATCAGTTCATATTGCGCCACCCTTTTGGGTTTTTGGTTGCATCAATCTGTTAGTCCTCATTTTTATGAAGGCTGCATTCCTGCGCAACTTGTTGAATTGTGCTGACAGAAATTCAGCGCAATTGATTGCTTTGCGCAGGTTGTCAGCACAAACTATCACTTTGCGCATCCTTCTGTGATGCGCAATCTGTTGTTGCGCAAGTCATGTCAGCGCAATCTGAGGTTGCATACTCCAATGTTTTATGTTTTAAAAACAGAAATTTTGACTTTGTACTAATCTTTATCTGTCTGTTGATGCAGTTGAGGTCAATGAAGACCCAGATTATGAACATTTTGTGGGAACCCTCTCAGAGTCTGAATATAAAGAAGATCTGTCTCATGTTCACTATCCTCTGTACGATCTGCCGGCTTTCCGTCAGGCTATACTGATTTCTCAGGATAATGAAACTTTAATGTGTTTGATGAATGGACAGCCTCTAGAATCAGCTGATGCTGTAATTCATAAGAAACCCTTGTTCCTGTTCGGGGATGCCTTTGAGAAAGTCTCTCAGCCTAGGCCGAGAATGGAGGATAGAATAGTTCACCAGAAAGATAGATCATTTTTCATACCAGACATTGCTCGCTGCCTCCCTTTGTCGCGGTACGCTCATGCGAGCTACCCAAGGAAAATGGAATGGAACATCACTCTGTTTCAGGATGCCCGTGCAGGAAAAATCTTCGTAAAGAAAGGGCCAAACAAGAGGGATATGTTTTATAGCTCCTCTGATAGATATAGCTGTTTGTTGAGAGGGTTGAGACCTGGATGCATACCACCAGAGAACTCTTCTATGCTGATGCCTGTTAGAACACCAATATTCGCAAATGAATTTGCGAAGGCTGAAGGAAGATATCCCGAACAAGACATCAGAATGACTGGATTGGTGAATCCAGACTACAAACGATGGAGCTATATTGCGAATTAGATTCTGACAACATTCCAAGACAGACTCCAACAGATTGATCTATATCAAGCAGTGCATGCTACTGTATACGGATTTGCTCCCAATCCTCATATGTTTTTAGCCTTAGCTGAAAGGTACAACTATAGTCTTAATGATCTTACTCCACATCTGCCTACCTCAAGTGCTGGGGGTAATAATCTTAATGACATTGATGTGTCCAATTTTCTCGTATTTGATAATATAATTCCGGAGGTCGATTTGTCCTATTTCATCAATAAAGGAATGCCTTTGAACTACTCTTCTGTTTTCTCTTCTTATTCCCTAGAATAAAATACGAATTTATCGCTACATACACAAATCGTGTCTGTTTATTCTGTGAAATAAGTGCTCCATGTACGTGATGCCTATTTTATAGTACCAACACAGAAGGAGAAAGAAGAACCCATCATCTTTGGCCAAGTAGACGGCTATTGGACTCATACTCTTTGTGAGCCGAAGCCTAAAATCGGTACAGTTTCGGCTCACCACTATACTCCACTAGTCAGATACATCATCCAGAAGATGGGCTATGACCTAGACAGTAATATGGGTCTTAATTATGGAAAGGGTTGGTACTTGTCGATCAATATTAATATACCTAAGGGCAAATCTGACCAATATTACCAGAGAACCTGCTGCGGCCTCGGATATGTCCTGGCTAAAGCACCTAAAGTTTCATGGCACAAGGAAGCAACATACTCGTATTCTTCAGACTACTCCTACGATTCCGACGTCAGTATTGGAGAGGTGTTCCGTAGAACGTTGTCGGTAAACATGACGTCAGTGGATCAAATCAGTGAAGACGACGAACCATTCTTCAAACCTTTTGAAGTTGAACCCTGGGCTCAGCAACTTGATGCCCAATGGAAGAAATGCTTCAAATTGTACGAACTGCCTACCGAAGATGAGGTTGTACAAATCGACTTAGGAGACAACTCTTCTCCTAAACCGATCTTCATCAGCAAAAGTTTGAAAGGAGAGGATCGTGAGTCTCTTATTAAACTTATAAGAGAATACATAGACGTCTTTACCTGGAGCTACGAAGATATGTCGGGCTTAGACCCGAATGTCATCGAACACAAGCTGAATATCTTGCCTAAGGCTAAGCTAGTGAAGCAACAACAACGACATTTTTGCCCAGATACTATGAATGCTATTGAAAAGGAAGTTAACAAGCTAATAACGAGCATCTTCATCTGTGAGTAACAATACCCAGATTGGATAGCCAATATTATCCCAGTCACTAAAAAGAATAGAAAGATCCGAGTCTACATAGATTTCTGCGATCTAAATGCCGCTTGCCCAAAAGATGAATTCCCGTTACCATCACAGATGAGATGGTCGATAACACCTGCGGATTTGAGCGCATGTTTTTCATGGATGGCTACTCTGGCTATAACCAGATCAAGATATTCCCAAACGATAAGAAACATATGTCCTTTCGGACTCTGATGGGGGTTTTCTGTTGCACAGTAATGCCCTTCGGTTTAAAGAATACAGGTGCTACGTACCAGCGTGCCATGAGTACTATATTTCGTAAGCACTTGTGTAAGACAGTCGAATGCTACGTCGATGACATCGTGGTCAAAAATTGCTTTCGTAGAGATCACCTCCATAATTTAAGAACCATCTTCGATTTGATGAGGACACACCAATTAAAGATGAACCCAGCCAAGTCCTTCCTGGGGGTATCCAGTGGCAAGTTCTTAGGTTTCATCGTTACTTCAAAAGGTATCCATGTTAACCCCGAGAAGATAAAGGCCATCATCAAAATACAACCGCCAAGGAACCTTCATGAACTTTACGGTCTTCAGGGACGCCTAGCGTACATCCGAAGGTTTATCTCTAACCTTTTGGGTCGCAGTAAACCCTTTACTGAATTGGTGAAGAAAGGGGTATCTTATGTCTCGATTGAGGAGTGCCAACAAACCTTCGAGGACATTAAAAAGTACCCTACAAACCCTCCAGTCTTGGTAGCCCCAGTCATGGGAAGACCCTTCCTACTATATGATCGAGCCTTGGATTACTCTTTCGGAGCCCTATTAGCTCAGAATAGCGATGCGGGTCATGAACAAGCTATCTACTACCTCAGTCATCAGCTGATCGGGGCTGAACACAGATATACTCCTGTCAAGAAGGAGTGTCTTGCCCTCGTCTTTGCCATTCAGAAAACCATACATTATATAGTGGGTCAAACGATTCATGTTATCTCTTGGGTCAATCCCCTTAGGGTTCTCATGACCAAACCAGGAGCATTAAATTCACGTCTTGCTACATGGGCAATACTATTGTCACTCTATGACATGGTGTTCATCTCACAAAAGGTAATCAAAGGCCAAGCATTGGCCGATTTCCTAGCGGCTAATGAATGCCCATACCACGACAGAAGAGCTAGTTTTGTGACTGTTCTTTGACGGTGCTTCGAGAATAGGACTCAAAGGCGATATTGTCGCAGGAGTGGGAGTAGTATTAATCTTCTCTGATGACTTGGTCATCCAACGAGCATATTCGCTCTCGGAACCCTGCTCTAATAACGTCGCCGAGTACAACGCTCTCATCACTGGACTTCGGCTCATTAAAGAGCTGGGGGTCGACTTTCTGGAAGCTTAATGCGACTCTCAATTAATTGTTAACCAAGTTCGGAGACAATACGAGGTCCAACATGAGAATCTGATCCCGTACCATCAAGCAGCGATATCCATAATCTTCACAGGGTTCTTTATAGAACATGTTCCCCGATTACAAAACCAGGAGGCCGATGCTCTATCAGGACTTGCAGCATCATTAGCAGCACCTGTTGGAACTCAGCACACTATTACAGTAATAGGTCAAGAGTTGGTATGCCCTAAAAATAATTTATGCATGCAAGCTTGCCACTCTATAGAGGCATGAGAAAATGTTCGAGACTGGCGATCCCCTTTCATAGATTTTGCAGTGTATAAATCTTGCCAGATGACACGAAGGAAGCAGCCTCCGTTAGAAGGCGCTATCTCCGATTTTACTGTGATACTCAAACTAAAATGTTATATCGCCGCTCCTTCGATGGACTCCTACTCCGATGCCTATCAAGCCAGGAAGCTAAAGACGCACTGCGTGGGCTCATAACGGCACTTGCTGTAAACCCCCTAAATTTTTTTATTTTATATATAGAATTTGGTTGCTTGATTAGATGTGCTATATGGAAACATGTGCAAACTAGCTTATCAGTATTCCCTATACCAACCTATCTGGCTAGTAGCATAATACATCAGCAAGTATTATTTCATATTATCATTATTTTTATAAATTTTTGTTATATTTATTTCTACAATAACTTGTAAGTTTTCCTAGTTAATGCACATATATATATATATATATACATGAGTATATACATGAGAAAAAAAAAATATATATATATAAGTATATACATGAGTGTGTAATATATACTACCCAAAAGTACATCGCAATATTGTTGGGAATTGTAGAAATTTTTAAAGTATATTTTTAGAAATTTTTGGTATATTTTATGTACTAAACTTGCATATGCAAGTATATTTATAATTACTTACAAAGAAAAAAAATCTTTTAACTTACGAGATTTTGGAGTGCAAATCTCGTGAGTCAACCCTTAGAAATATCTCTCGAGCCCATGGTCGGTATACACTCGGCTGTGTATACTTGAAGAAGATTCAAGACGTTAAACCATTCAAATCAAATCTAATCTTTAGAAGAGTTTGATCCTATCCTATCCTAAATCAAATTTCCTTTGTGGGTTACCTCTAATCGAATCATAATTGCTGTGATATTCGATTAAAACTCGAACTCATATGGCCTACATGAACGCGCATACGGGAGAGAGTTTCCCAAACACAAGAAAACTTTCGAGCAACCACCCTCAACCCAGAGCAGCCCCGACGTTCCCATACACCTATCCGATCAATTGCTGCACCGACATGACCACCTTCCACCGCCGTCGACCTCCCCAAGCCGTCGGAGTTCCGTCAAAAAAACACAGCCCCTGTTCTTGACAGGACAGTAAGGTACGTACTTCGCGACCAAACGTCTCCCTGTGTATTCGATCAAATTATGATCTCACTAGATGACAACCTATCCAACCATAACCCTTGCAAACTGATTTGATATGAATCGGGCTGTGATTAACAGAAAATACTCAAGAAATCGAGGAAAAACTATGCTAACCGAACTGTTGATTGGCCATCCCAACTCCCAACTTGGAAAACAGATGTTGAACCCAATACTAGGATTTTCGAAAAAAACTAAATTAAAATAGTTTTAGTTAACATATACAAAAGTAAAACCTAAGTTTTAGATCATGATTTTATTAAGTATATGCAAAGTTATTTGATTGTAAACATGCAAGAAAAACTATTTTTGAAAACTGTAAAATTTAGAAAAACATCCCGATACGGCGTGCGCCCCGATAAACCGGACAACATGGTCGCAACCCATAAGCATCAAAAGGCGCGTATGGATGTTGTCGACATGTAGGAACTGACAGAACTTGATTTCATTGTGCGTGTGTGACGAAATCAATACGTATCCGTCAAGATACCCTGTATTGGCCACTTTGCAAACTAGGTCATAACTTCGTGTACAGCCATCGATTCGAGACGAAACTTATGCCAACAGAACCGTATTGATTTTATAGTCTTGTATGAGAAGTTTGGTCCGATTCTGAGAAGGTCGACCGAAACGTCTTCTTGGTAGGCCCGCGACCCGATCCAACGGGCAAAATTGTGCATGGCCCATCGGAATCCAACTTTGGAAATACGGTTAGATTTGTCTCATCAAACTATACCTGTAGACATATAGTTTGATGACTTTAGAGACCGTAGGTACTGGCATGCTTTTTTGGTGCAAAACGGGTTTAACAACGGACATCATTTTGATCCAAAATTACGATTTTGCTCCTGTGTCCAGAATTGGACTTTTGGGAAGGCATTTTAAGACATCTTTTATACCAAAAATGTTCATGGTATTTATTTCAGCGTCTGAGGATGTTTGGGAGATTTGGCTTTCTTGCTTCATCGATTTATCGGTTTGAGCTATTGGATCCTGCCCTTTTGTACACCACCTCAGACAAGATCCTTGCCATATTTACTGCTTATATTTAGTTTGCATTTTTCTTTAGTTATTGCATATTCCTGCCTGCTTATTTCTAGTTCTTGCAGTTGATTTAGTTACTTGCTTTCCGTTATACATGATGCAAGTACTAGTCTTATTTTCTTCTTGTCTTTAAATTATGCATGTGGACCTAGAGTTAAGTGACTACCGTTTGTAGTATATTTTATAAACCTTGACACAGTTTACCATGAGATATGTGTGAGATGAGTAGCATATAGAGGTACTTGCGTATTGGCTGATCACCCGTACGCATGCGTTAGGTCTAACTGCTAATAGAGGCATGTTAGGAGACTTGGCAATTAGTAGAGTTACATGGTCATGGATACGACTTAGATAGGTACATTGGGTGGGGAGAACATTTTCTTATCGTATGGGCCACTATTACA
Source organism: Iris pallida (assembly GCA_029216955.1). Lineage (NCBI taxonomy): Eukaryota > Viridiplantae > Streptophyta > Magnoliopsida > Asparagales > Iridaceae > Iris > Iris pallida. The sequence continues at coordinate 6,158,998 of JANAVB010009999.1, forward strand.
CTTTTTTTTGTAACTCGGAAGCTCCGCTTGATATACGGGTATGCTTACCCTCTCAGGTTGGCCATTGACGTTATTGGAATGTTATGCGCTTGGTCACTATGCCCATGTGGAGACTATACCGAATCCTATTTATAGCCAGACGTGCCCATACGATTGAAGGTTTGTTCTTAACTGCATGAACACAGTAGAATGGTTAGGTGACCTCAGTTGATGTTATGTCACCCCATTCCAATAGTAGCATGGGACAATATCGCATTACAGATTAGTGTGCTATCCCTTATCCTTGTTTGATTGTAGGGGTAGTCCACTATTTCGATGATGAGATACTGGGCCTTATTACGATTGGGACTATTTTACTTTACTTGTGACTTGTGACATATTATATATTCAGTTTATGTAGCATGTTCTTCATGTATCTTGTTATGTCCCTCTGAGGACCTGGTGATCTCTCCAGGTGTGTGATTTTCATAATTTTTCGTAGGTGATCTAGCCGAGATCGTGGTCTTTCCTTTGTTACCGAGAAAGATTGCTCTTAGATCGTCCATTGCTATTTTTATCGATTCTTTCCTTGTATATTTTTCTCTCATTTAAAATGGTTGGTATTGGATTTGTCTCCGCCCAACTATATGTATAAATGACAAATTCATATTGATTTACATTATTATTCTCTTAGTTTTATGGATGAGATTTAGTTGTCGTGGTTTACTGTATTTTACAGCTTATGTATGCATAAGAGGATTCCATATATTGGAGTATACTTCGTATGTATACAGCTGGCATGTCTACGTACTTAGCTCTAAGCATTTTGGGACTGGGGCGTTATATATTTTTGTGGTGGCCCATGCAGGACAAGTTTGCCGTTTCGGTTACGTTACTGTACCGAACGGGCCTGCATATAGGATTAGAGTCTAGGATCTCATCCACACACTTGATCTTCTCCCTTGAAATCCATTTTTCGAATTTTCATTTGACAGCCTTGATTTGCCTCTTGTTTGACCCCTTTCTACCATGAATCTTATCTTTTTTCCTTCGTGTTTGATAGAGAGGTTAGGAATATGACTCATACTAGATATACGTGTTATATTGTTCAATCACCCTATTAGTTGACTTCTATAAGTTGGGTAGTATACCTCACGGCCTATAACCCCGTGTCCTTATAACCCATTAATGAAGTATAACTGGGTGGCACTGAATATACGCTAGTGTAGGAAGATATGGTTACCTAGACTATAGAGTTTTAGTAGTCCATACCCCATTGGTCAACCAAGGCCTGGTACGAGAGACAGTAGGACGACTGTATAGGCACGAACATCGAATAAGACTTAGATTCTTGAGAAAACTTAAACTATTTATATTTCCGTTCATCATTATCTCGCGTACTTATATTTTTGACTATCTTGACTAACGTCGCTATTATAGCCTAGTTTTTGCAAGCTTATTCTTTATCAAGCTTGTTCAGGACGTGTTTATTGGGGACGCCCGCTAACATATTGTCTAATTAGAATCAGTGTATTATGCTCTGATCAATCTTAGTGCACTTGGTTCGCTCTTCATATGATTATCATATGTGGATAGAGATATAAATGTCTCTAGAATTTCATCTACAACTGTCTTGACAACTTTCTTTGAATTACACAATCTTTATTGGAACCTCGTATTTGCATTTGATCCCCTTTTCCTTGAACTCTTTATTATTTTTCTGCCTTTGCTTAATACAGAACAACAAATGCTCGTATTTGAGGGAAGATAGACACGGAATATTTTTCTTAGTTCGCCATATCACCTATGGGCCATGAAGGCTATAAATACTCAATCATTTTTTCCATCTATACGAAATCGGAGAACTATCTTTTAACTTGATTCATACCTACCGTATCAATTTATCTATTACATCTTGTATTATCCTCTTATAATTAAAATTTAAGGTACAATATCACGACTTTGAAATCTTTCTAACCTCATTAATCCTAAAATTGTGTCATAGTTTCTGGAGCGGATAGATTATAAGCTCTTCTAAATTCTAGGATTTACTAGGATTACCAATTGATTATGATAAATTAGTTTCTATAGGATGATAAAATTAGTGCCTCATGAACACCCATTTTCTATTTTGATCATTTGATGTCCCCGGCCGTGACATTGGTATTCGGAGCATGAGACCAGCTGTTACCTTCCAACATACTCCATATGCAGGACATAGACGACTCCACCTTCATGTAGACATATTATGTCCCACTAAAACACGTCCCCTTGTACTCTATTTTTTATGATTCGACTTTCAGGTAAAAAGGGGCTAACTATAACCCTTACCGTAATACCGATGTACTTTCTGACTTCAATTAGAGATCGAACCTCGACTCAATTCTTTCGACCCAATATACGATTGTGACCTACTCGAAGCCTACTATGCACATGTCACTAGTGTGCCCCTCAATTGAGTCTTTTTGTGCTACTTAAACACAAAAGTCACAGAAAGCGCATTTTCGGGCTTTAGAAACCTAATTAACCAACCCAACTGACAATTAGGCCAACCACTTGAGTTGGAACCTATTCTAGGTTACCCTAACCAAATAGGCATGGTCTCGATTGATTTTATGGATCTTGTCCAACCAATATGGATTAAAACTAAAGACTTATTTAATAAAAGATTGATGTCCAATTAGGGAACCCATTAAACTCCAGTTAAACCCATCCATGCATATCACCATATGTGGACTATAAAACCAAACTTATGAAATAGGTCCCGACACATAATATGTAGGCTCCATCTCATGGTCCACTTAATCCTCGTCCATAAATTCCTTAACTGTATCCCGTCGTAGTCATGTTATGCGATGAATGGAATCCCGTTGTACCAACTTTTTCTGGTTATGCTTGACCAAGACCTCTCCTACTGCCTTGATAAAACATAGTCAATATATGGACAATGTTAAATAAATAATACCTTGGCTTCCTATAGAGTCTATGACTACGATCAGAAGTACCCCATATCTTCATGCACCTCCTTGAAATTTGATCTTCTTAGGAGTCCTAATACTGTGCCTCCCACGATTAACCAATTTCTATAGATTGGGTAGAACCTTGAACTTAGTGTACTCCATCTCTTAGAATGGGATGCCAAATTTGGATTCCTTTCATAACCATTTTTTCTATTTTTTTAGAAGTTACGATACGGTCTTCATATTACATTTTATATTCCTTTGCTCGTGCGTTTAGATAACCGCGGTAAATATCGCAACCTTGATTCTTCAAAATTTCTTACCATCATAGAATCGTGTCTTAGTACCAATATCGAAAACAAAATTCCCGAAGTGTATAGGCAAGCCCCTCTAAGAATTAGCAAATGGTGGTGGTAGATTGATTCCAATTTGAACTAATAAAGCAATGTTTCATAGCATTCACTCCTATCCGTATCATCTGATGACCGCTACCGTGACTTTGACATTAGAAGCACAACACTAGCCTTTTCCTTCCAACAGAGTTCATACCCATGAATTAGACCAGTCAAACTACACACATGACATACATGTCCCACACAAATACACCTTCCTATGCTCTATTTTAATTACATCACAGGTATAACACATTTTCCCTTAGAATAAACCATAGATGCCTATTTTTTTTCTCCCTTGATTTCAACCATGCAAATATCGTCCTATTCCCTAAAACTGAATGCCCATGATCCATGCAAGGTGCAACACACCTATAATATATGTATTCCACCCAAGCAAGCACATGCAGCTTACCCAACACCAAACACTATCCCGCACACACTAGACACTATGACTAGAGATCCCGAATACTTACCTAATCATATTCTATAACAAGGTTTCAGCACTTAGTATAGACCTCACCTGTTGACCCATGAATTTATTTCCCAAAATTCTTCAATGTTATCTCTTAGTGGAGCGGGGAAAAAAATCCCTTGAACCGATATGTTTTAGTTATATTTGAACAAAAGATTCCTACCAACCTGTTGGAAGCATGACCCATATAGAGGCAATATTAATTGTAATAATTTTCTTATAAGTAGTTATTGACCAAGAACCCTATAGCAATATCTAAGATTCCCTTAGGATCCGTGAATGTGGACATGAGTGCCAATGTTCTCATATTTTCCTTAGGATTTAATTCTTCTAGAAGTTTTGTAACGACAAATTCACGATTAGACAACACCTATAAGTTGGGTAGAGTCTTGAATAAAGAGTACCTTATCTTATAGAATATGACGTCAATTTGGACTCCTACGATAACCACATTTCCGTCGTTTCGGAGACCAAGTTACGAATTGACGTACTTGCCCTCCCTTATGTTAAATCGCGGTATTTTATATATTAAGACTATTTTAATTTCGAGGACGAAATTTTTTTAAAGTTGGGTAGGATGTAAACCCCCCTAAATTTTTTAATTTTTTATATTAATATTAGAATTTGGTTGCTTGATTAGATGTGCTATATGGCAACATGTGCAGACTAGCTTATCAGTATTCCCTATACCAACCTACCTGGCTAGTAGTTTAATACATCAGCAAGTATTATTTCATATTATCATTATTTTTATAAAAAAAATTATATTTATTTCTACAATAATTTGTAAGTTTTCCTAGTTAATGCATATATATATATATATATATATTTATATATATATATTTATATATATATATATATATATATTTTATATATATATATATATATATATATATATATATATATATATATATATATATATATATATATATATATATATATATATATATATATATATATTTATATATATATATATATATATATATATATATATATATATACACTCATGTTTGTATATATATATATATATATATATATATATATATATATATATATATATATAAAAAAAAAATAAAAAAAAAAAAAAAAAATATATATATATATATATATATATATATATATATATATATATATATATATATATATATATATATGAGTGTATATATATATATATATATATATATATATATATATATATATATATATATATATATATATATATATATATATATATATATATACATACATGAGTGTGTAAGATATACTACCCAAAAGTACATCGCAATACTGTTGGGAATTGTAGAAATTTTTAAAGTATATTTTTAGAACTTTTTGGTATATTTTATGTACTTAACTTGCATATGAAAGTATATATAATATATACGACCCATGGTCAGTATACACTCGGATGTGTATACTTCAAGGAGATTCAAGACTTTAAACCATTCAAATCAAAACTAATCTTTAGAAGAGTTTGATCCTATCCTATCCTAAATCAAATTCCCTTTATGGATTACCTCTAATCGAATCATAATTTTTGTGATATTCAATTAAAACTCGAACTCATACGGCCTATATGAACGAGCATACGGGAGAGAGTTTCCCAAACACACGAAAACTTTCGAGCAACCACCCTCAACCCAGAGCAGCCCCGACGTTCCCACGCACCTGTCCGATCAACTTTCGTGCCACCGCGACCACCTTCCACCACCATCGACCACCCCAAGCCGTCAGAGTTTCACCGAGAAAACACTGCCCATGTTCTTGACATGACAGTAAGGTACGTACTTCGCGACCAAACTTTTCCCTGTGTACTCGATCAAATTCTGCTCTGTCTGATCTCAGTAGATGATAACCTATCCAACCATAACCCTTGCAAACTAATTTGATATGAAACGGGCTGTTATTAACAGAAAATACTCGAGAAATCGAGGAAAAACCATGTTAACCGAACTGTTGATTGGCCGTCCCAACTCCCAATTTGGAAGACAGATGTTGAACCCAATACTAGGATTTTCAAAAAAAGTAAATTAAAATAGTTTTAGTTAACATATACGAGAGTAAAACCTAATCTATAGATCATGATTTCATTAAGTATATGCAAATTTATTTGATTGTAAACATGCAAGAAAAACTGTTTTCGAAAACTGTAAAATTTAGAAAAACATCCCGATAGGGCGTGCACCCCGACAAACCGGGCAACATGGTCTCAACCCATAAGAATCAAAAGGCGCGTATAGATGTTTTTGACGTGTGGGAACTGACGAAACTTGATTTCATTGTGCGTGCGCGACGAAATCAATGCGTATCCGTTTAGATATTCTATATCGGCCACTTTGCAAACTAGGTCATAACATCGTGTACAGTCATCAGTTCGAGACGAAACTTAGGCCAACAGGACCGTATTGATTTTTTTGGCCATGTATGCCAAGTTTGGTCTGATTCTGAGAAGGTCGACCGGAACGTCTTTTTGGCGGGCCCGCGACCCGATCCAACGGGCAAAATTATATACGGCCCACCGGAGTCCAACTTTGGACATACGGTTGGGTTCATCTTATCAAACCAGACCTGTAGACATGTAGTTCGATGACTTTAGAGGCCGTAGGTACTGGCATGCTTTTCGGTGCAAACGGGTTCAACGACAGACATCATTTTGACCCGAAATTATGATTTTGCACCCGTGTCCAGAATTAGACTTTTGGGCAGACGTTTCAAGACATATATTTTATACCAAAATTATTCGTGGTATTTATTTCAGCATCCGAGGACGTTTGGGAGATTTGGCTTTCTTGCTTTATCGAGTTGCCGGTTTGAGCTATTGGATCCTGCCCTTTTGCACACTACCTCAGGCAAGATACCTTGCCATATTTGCTGCTTATATTTAGTTTGCATTTTTCTTTAGTTATTGCATATTTCTGCCTGCTTATTTCTAGTTCTTCCAATTGATTTACTTACTAGCTTTATGTTATACATGATACAAGTACTAGTCTTATTTTCTTCTCGTCTTTAAATTAGGCATGTGGACCTAGAGTTAAGTGACTACCGTTTGTAGTGTATTTCATAAACCTTGACAAAATTTACGAAGAGATATGTGCAAGATGAGTAGCATGTAGAGGTACTTGTGTGTTGGCTGATCACCCATGCGTATGCGTTAGGTCTAACTGCTAATAGAGTCATGTTATGAGACTTGGCAGTTAGTAGTGGTACATGGTCATGGATGCGACTTAGATAGGTACATTGGGTGGGGTAGGGGTGCAACTCGGGCGGGTTGGGTCGGGCTTGAGGTCAACCCGAGCCCAACCCAATGAATCATTAAGTCAATCCCGAGCCCAAGCCCAACCCGACCTCGGGTTCAATTGATGAAGCTCGAGACCAAGCCCGGAGGTTCTGGTTGGGTCAGATCCATCGGGTTTATCGGGCTCTAATATAATATTTAAAATAATTTTAAACATAAGTAATATTAAACACATAATTAAATAGCAATTAAGTCTTGATAATTTTAAAGTACAAACTGAAATAAGATTTAGGATAAGGAGTTGAAGAGTTTGGGTGAATAAATTTCAATTTTAATATATATATATATATATATATATATATATATATATATATATATATATATATATATATATATATATATATAAGTCGGGTTTTGGGTTCTTCGGGTAACCCGACGCATGAACCCGAGCCCAACCCGATTTTTGATCGGGTTCAAATATTTCGACCCTAATCCAAGCCCGAGCCCGAATATCTTCAACCCTAACCTAACCCATTAGCGGGTTTATCCAATCGGGCTTGGGTTTAGCCTGCCCAAGTTGCACACCCAGGGTGGGGAGAACATTTCTTTATCGTATGGGCCACTATTATACTTTCCTTTGTAACCCGGAAGCTTTGCTGGAGATACGGGTATGCTTACCCTCTCAGGTTGGCAACTGACGTTATTGGAACGTTATGCGCTTGGTCACTGGTGCCCACGTGGGGACTATACCGAATCCTATTTATAGCCAGATGTGCCCATGCAATTGAAGGTTTGTTCTTAACTGCATGAACATAGTAGAATGGTTAGGTGACCTCAGTTGATGTCATGTCACCCCGTTCCAATAGTAGCATGGGACAATATCGTATTACGGATTAGTGTGATACCCCTTGTCCTTGTTTGGTTGTAGGGGTAGTCCACTGTTTCGATGATGAGATACTGGACCTTGTTACGATTGGGACTATTTACTTTACTTGTGACTTGTGACATATTATATATTCAGTTTATGTGGCATGTTCTTCCTGTATCTTGTTACGTCCCTCTGAGGACCTGGTGATCTCTCCAGGTGTGTGATTTTTATGATTTTTTAGAGGTGATATAGCCGAGATCGTGGTCTTTCCTTTGTTATCGAGGAAGACTGCTCTTGGATCGTCCATTGCCATTTTTATTGATTCTTTCCTTGTATATTTTTCTCTCATTTAAAATGGTTGGTAGTAGATTTTCCTCCGCCCAACTACATGTATAAATGACAAATTTATATTGATATACATTATTATTCTCTTATTTTTGTGGATGAGATTTAGTTGTCATGGTTTACTGCATTTTACAGCTTATGTATACATATGAGGATTCCATATATTGGAGTATACTTCGTATGTATACAGCTGGCATGTCTACGTACTTAGTCCTAAGCATTTTGGGACTGAGGCATTACACTTGTGGAGCTCATCAACCAGGACCTAAACTCCAAGATTGACTCAGGCGCATGGGTTACTATTGGCACACAATGATAGATGATGCCCTGACGTATGCTAATTAAGAAATATCGGATGTGTCAGATCTACGCTGACTTCATTCACCAACCTTCAGAGTTCTTGCACCCAATGGTGGTATCTTGGCCGTTCTAAGCATGGGGGATGGACATCATCGGCACAATTACCCCTCCCTCATCAAATGGTCATCGCTTCATTCTGGCTATAACCGACTATTTTTCCAAGTTGTCGAAAGTTATACCACTCGTGGAATTAAAAACCTCTGATGTGATCAAATTTCTTAAGCATTATGTCATTTACCGGTTTGGGTTACCTCGGAGGATCATCCACAACAATGGTCCACAATTCGTTAGCAGCACATTCCATCGATTTTGTGACCAGAACTGAATCCAAATCATAGCATCGACAGCCTATAACCCAACAGCCAACGGGTTGGCAGAGGCTTTCAATAAAATAAAACAATTATCAAACTCTATAAAAAAAAGTCGTATCTTCCAATAAGCGCGACTGGAATGAGAAGCTAACGAATGCCTCTGGGCTTACCGAACCATGGTCCGTACGCCTACCGGTAGTATGCCATTCTTACTGGTATATAGAAGCGAAGCCGTGCTCCCTTTGGAACTCCAAATTTCCTCTCTACGGGTGTCTCTTAATAGTCATATGACTACAAAGAATAATCATCGCTTACGACTACAAGAATTGGAAGCACTTGACAAAAAATGCCGTCAAGCTCAATAGCGCATTGAGCTATACCAGGCACGAATCTCAGGAGCCTTCAATAAAAAGGTCAAAGAAAGGTCGTTTCGGGATGGTGATCTTGTCCTATCTGTTAGAAGGCCAATGATTATGACTCACAAGACTGCTAGAAAGTTCCAATCTAAATGGGAGGGACCGTTCGTTGTTGAAATGGTCTATTCTAATGGCGCGTACCGGCTAGCAAAACCTAACGGAGATTTGCTCATGATGCCTATTAACAGCAAGTTTCACAAAAAATATTATGTGTAAATGTCCAGTTTATCTCCCATTCCTACGTTTTGTTTTTATCACATATTTTTTTGAATGTATACCATATCTATATTACCTCTAAGTAAGCATTCTTACCGGTCAATCTTGCTTCAACACGTCCATATTACCTCTGTTGGCAAGGCGGTCACTATGATTCATCATCCAAGTCGGGTTCTGCTCAACACGTCCATATTACCTCCGTTGACAAAACCGTCGCTATGATTTATCGTCTACACCTAGTTCTAGGCGTATTCATGATAAGTCCACTAAACGAAGAGAATTCTTGAGAGAACAAATATGTCCATATTACATATGAGTTGTTCCTACGTTTCTTACCTCCGAGTAAGTTACTTAAGTAGAATCCGATGTTTGTCATGACCATAAAGGAGAACTACGAACTACAGCCTTAAATTCAGCAAATGCAAAATTCATAACACAGGAACAAAAACAAAAGGTTCTTTACTTCTCTTCATAAAAAGGAGTTAAAAAGGGACTACGAACTACAGAACAGTAGAAAAAAAAAAAGCAAATGCGGAAGATGAGTTTTATCCCCCCCCCCCCCCGCACGAACGGGGACTACGTCGATGAAAACCTTAGATCCAGGAAGAATGGTTATGTTGGGGTAGATACCATTCCCTCAACCAACGCCCATACGAAGGCTCCAACTGATTGAAGTCCTCAGCAGGAGACTGGTGGCCAGAACTCCTAGTGCAGCTACCTTCGGATGCCGGTTCTTCCTTGACAGTGACCTCGATTTTAGGAATTATTTCCTCCATAATGGTCTCCGATCCCTCTTTGACGAAGAGAGATAGCGCTTCCTCTTTAATGGCAACCTCAGATTTTGGCGTCACCTCAAACACTACAAAGAGAGACAAAACGAGTTAGAAAAATACTGCGTACAAATAGTTGAAGAAACGTACGTGCACTTTTTCAGGCGCGTAGTCTTCACGCACCTGCCAAAAAGACGTGTGTATTTCTCATACGCCCATCAAAAAGACAGGCGCGTGAGCTGCCCGCGTGTGGCCGACTTGAGAGTGACCGAGGAGGAGTTCGGCTGAACTCGAAATGCAAGATCGGTCAAGAGTTTTGACAGAGGGGGTCGTACCCTCGACTTTGCCACGGACGTCGGGATGAGTTCGATCGTTAGCGGCCGCTTTGACCTTTCCCCTCCCATTTGTAGCGACTGACTTTAGAGCCATGTCGAAGCAGAGTCGGCGTGGAGATGACGTGAAGTCGGCGAGATAAAGTCAGAGAAGAAGGAGTTGGAGAAAGTAGAGAAGTTTGAGAAAATCTCTCTCTTAAAAACCTAACACCTATTTATAGGCGTTGCACGCACGCGTTCCAAGATAGAAATAAAACGTCCATCGGCGTTTGCCAAGATCGAAGCAAATTAATGGACGCTTATCCCGAAGAAGATCTTGCTGACGTCATTCAACACACGCGCCATGCTTCTGTTCGAAGTATTTCTAACTTTTCTCAGAAAGTTAGAAAACTTTGAAGAAGGTCTTGTAGAAACATGGAATGTGCGCCACACAAACCCGCGCCTCAGTATAAGCCTACGCCTCCAGCAGATCGCTTTGATTCCCGTACAAAAAAGACAGCTATGACACGAAAGCCGAGGGGTCATAATTAAACGCGCTCACGCTTCAATACAGCTGCAACTTCCTCCTACTCATGCCTTAGTAAGGCGCGCCCATCCATCCACCCATGCCTTACTCGTACATATGCGTCCTTATAGGCATGACATCACTTACACCCCAAACTCGAAATTTGGACGGAGGACTTCGATCCCTGTGCTACGAAGATGGCCACGACACAAGTATCGAGGAGTCATGATTACTAATGCTGCTCGTACTTCGATGAAGGTGCACCTCTACGACTGGTTATGCCTCACTTATACAGGCGCACCCCCCTCTCGCACCTTAACCATACGGGCGTGCCTAGTCACTCCCCCAGATTGCATCTAATGAGTCGAATCTTCCTTGAGATGTCAAATCGAACGTTTCGACTCTCGTGCCAAGGATGAACTGTAAACCCCCTTAAATTTTTAGAATTTTTCTATTACTATTATTTTTATAAATTAATATATTCACAACATTTATATAAGGCTTGTTGTTAAATACATATTTTGTCAATATCCAAAGTAGCAAGAATTGCTACAATAGGAGGTAATTTTGCACTCGACACTTATTAAAACATTTTAAAAAATATTTATATATTTTTAGTATTTTCTTATTGATTAAAATAGCTTTGTAGAAAATAAAAATAAAAATGTTAATTATTATTTGATTTTCTTATATATGAGAAAAAAGCAAGTAAATAGTATTTTATAGTATCTGCTTGCACAAGATCGTACTAAAAATGCCCTAGGAAATTATTTAGATTTTTAATATGTTTATTTTTATTTTGGTGCATATATGGTTATACATATAAACATATACAGTTATATAAGTAAAAAAAACCCTGCAGTTCTGTTCATTGAACAGTACTACCTCTTTCCCGACCTAAACTCGCGAAGAAGGAAAGGAAGAAGAAGAAGAAGCTTAAGCCCAAACATTCAAACTCAAGAAAATACAAACAAAATCTTTTAAGATTTGGTTCTCCCTATCTGTACTTGATTCTCCTCAACTAGGACTAGGAACCAAACCTAAACCCTATCCAAATTCGAGATTTATTTGGGTAAAAGAAATCGAGTATATATAACCCATTCGATAGAGGACGCGGAGAAAACCCTAGAAAGATCCAACTGATAGCTTGTGCGGCGGCTTCTGAGAAACCCCAACCACCCAACGTTACTACTCCACCGCCTACACTGGCAAAACATCATCGAAGCACCGCCTTAGTCACTCCAGGCCTACCGATAACATAGCATACTATGTTCGATCCCGCAGCCATGTACACATATACAACGCCTCTTTTCTTCGTCGTCGTGTGATCAAATCCTGAGACAATTTGTTTATTGTAAACACAACATATGCGACTACCAGACCTGTAAATTAGTTCGAGTTTAGAAGCCCTAAATCTTCCCAAAATTATGTCGAAAGTTCAACAAAAAACCTGTCACAAACCAGACAGGATTTGAATCCTAAAGCCCTAATTGGAAGGCCAATATTTGTCAACCTATTAACAGCCTACCAAATCTAACTTAGAACAGTTAAAGACAACCTATACAAGATCAATTTCCTTTTTGTAGATTTATTTTTAGTCAATTATACAGAAAGTTATTTGATGTTAAAAATTCAAGAAAAACTGGTTTTTGAAACTAAAATTTTTAGAAAGCTTGTCCGATACGGCATTCGCTCCGACAAACTGGGCGATAGGGTCACAACCCATAAGCATTGAAAGACGCGTATGGATTTTTTTGATGTGCAGGATTCGACGGAACTCTATTTCGTTGTACGTGTGCGACGAAATCGAAGCGTATCCATCGAGATATCCCATATCGGTCACTTTACAAAGTAGGCCATAACTTTGTGCACGTTCGTCGTATCGAGACAAAACTTGTGCCAACATGACTGTATCGTTTTTCTGGTCTTATATGCCAAGTTTGGTCCGATTCTAAGAAGGTCGACCGGAACGTCGTTTTGGCGGGCCCGTGACCCGATCCAATGCACGGCCTACCGGAATCCAACTTTAGACATACGGTTTGGTTCGTCTCGTCAAATCGGACCCATAGACATATAGTTTGATGACTTTAGAAATCGTAGATACTGGTACGCTTTTTGGTGCTAAGTGGGTCCAAACAGCGGACATTGTTTTGACCCAAAATTATAATTTTGCCCCTGTGTCAGAATTGGACTTTTAGACAGGCATTTTTAGACATTTTTTTATACCAAATATGTTCGTAATGTTTATTTCAGCATCCGAGGACGGTTGTGGCAGTTAGCTTTCTTTACTTCACCAGACCTTTATCAGCAGCTCAGGACACCAGGCGAGTACATTTGTTATTTATTTTTATATTATTATTTACTATAGTTTAGTGTTAGTTGTTTAATACTTGATTCTTGACACGCTCGTCACACGGATATCACATAATGTATTTCTTTTCATATCTTGCCATGTTTTTTGTCTGTCGTATCGGAAAGGGAAAGTACCAAGTAGATATGTGATCAACCCGTAGATTATGTTTATTTTCATGCAATGTAGACCGTATTTATTTTCATGCAATATAGACCGTGTAGACTATGTGTATTTTCATGTAATGTAGACCGTGTAGACCGTATTTATTTTCATATAATATAGACTGTGTAGACCGTGTTTATTTTTATGCAATATAGACAGTGTAGCCCATGCGGTGTAGTGACCAATCCGATCATATATCGAAAGGAGTACTTCAGCACACTTAGATAGTTATGGTTCCTTGTTTCACCCTTTATATATTTCCATGTATATTCCTATCTTTTGCTCATTGTATCACCATATTATAGTAGATTTCTCTCATCATGTATTTATGACTAACCCCTGTTTTATAGTCGTTAACATATATTGGAACTACATTCAATGAATTGTAATCATTCTATTCCTGACTGGAAACCAACATTTTCTTAGGTTAGCCATGACTATGCTTAGCATTAGGGAGACGGGTGTACTTGCATACCAAAACCTAGAGATTAGCTATATAGATGAGTTGTCGTCATTTCAATATTTGTAAGAGTTTATATTTTTTTGTAAATATAAAACTTGTGAATATTGTAAATTAAATTAATTTTGTGAATGAGCATTTATTGTGATTGTAAGCATTGTGATCTAGACAGCATTCTACCGTCGACTCTGCGGTGTAGGCTGGCTTGCGCATGCACTCATATCCCAGAAAGCGGGTGCGGATCATGACAAGTTTTTGTGGTAGGCCATGCAGGTCTGTTTTTACAAATTATGCGAACTCGTGATAGTACTTAAGTTAGTCGTACTATTGCAAGCTTGCGACTAGGTAATGCTCATTCACAAGATAGGGTTAATTTGATTTAAGAGAATGACTAGGACTAGGAGTCCCTTATTTAAATTGACCATTGGATAGTTAAGGATGTTATATAGGCCGTACAATTTAGATAAGGAATTATTAAATTTAGATAGCTTGACAGATCCTCATAGATACACTATTACATTTTGATATGACGATATGACCCAATGTGGATAGACTATTCACTTGGTAAGTTAGGCCTTCCTAGAATTAATGCTCTAACCTTGATAAATTGTTCAATTCTTTTTCATTTTGCCCTCTTTAGATATCATCCTCATATCATAGTCTGAATTGCCTATTTAATTCCCATTTTGCCATAAGGAATTTTTTTTTATAATTTCCGATTATGTAATCCATATACGAATCTTGAGTTAGTTTCGATTCAAAGTTTTTCCTCAATCATTTGAATACATATGAAATAGAGATTAGAATGTTTGTACTTCTCGTGTCTTCAATTATTTCCTCCATGATCAATCTTTTATTTTAAAGATTGAGACGTATAAGGCAGATACTTACACTTCTTCCATCTTGATCACCCTGGGGTCGGTTCGAGTTATCCTTCCTTTCTAAGCCGTATCACTCATTTGTTTCCATAAGAAATTTATTTTCTAAAAAGTCAATATTCGATTTTCCCCGTTGACTTTTGAGCCTAACCTCGCACAGTTATCCATCTAGTAATCCCGAGTCAGTTTTGTTTTATGTTGTCCTTCAATCCTTGAGTATGAGAGAAATAGAGAATTGAAATTTTAATTTCGGTCGTTCTCCTAGTCGATCGCTTAGTTTTCAAAATTGATACCTAATTGATCATTTGATTTTCAAAATGGATACTTTCACTTCAAGGACAGATACTTACGCTTTCTATCATAGTCAACTTGTTTGAACCTCTAGAAGCTCTTTTGAATTTTACGGATATAGTTGGAAAAATGTTCGTTGACTCATAATGGCAGGACAGTTGTCACTCCCGTTTTCCGTTATACGTATTTTCAGTATACGTGTACGGATTTTCGACCCGTATTTTGACTTATCTAGCATGGTTTGGTCTTGGTTTAGCTTGGCTTGGTTTATTTTGGTTTAGTTTAGGTCAAGATGGTTCATCATGTTGAACCCTCTATATAACCCAACCCCTTTCTCTCTCCTCCTTTACTTTTATTTATTTCTTCATCTACTTTTCTTCTTCATTTATTTTCTCCCAAACCCTTAGGTAAGTGTAATATTGCTTCATGAGAGATGTCATGTTTTATTGTTCTAATGTCTTCCTTACAAAGTTTTATGACTCTTTAGTAGTTGGTATTTTTGGTTTTGGTGGATAAAATCTTGTAGATCTAAGTTTACTCAAATCTTGGTTTTCTTGGGTTTTGATCTATCAAACTTTATTATTTTTAAGTTTTGATTGTTCCATGTTGTAGAAAATTTCGTTCTACCCAATTTAGACCTTTGAAAGTCCCGATTTTGAGTTATTTTGAGGGATTTATGAACTTGGGAAGTTCATGGGTTCCATAAACTCATGCTCT
This sequence comes from Iris pallida, assembly GCA_029216955.1. Classification (NCBI taxonomy): domain Eukaryota; kingdom Viridiplantae; phylum Streptophyta; class Magnoliopsida; order Asparagales; family Iridaceae; genus Iris; species Iris pallida. The sequence continues at coordinate 6,175,023 of JANAVB010009999.1, forward strand.
CGGCATGGAGAAGAAGAACAGTGCTGGGCGCATAGCTCTTTTTATGAGCCTACCGCAGCCTTTCCCTTGGGCGTATAGCCCTATATATGTGCCCCAAGGCACCCTGCTTTCTTCTGCTTAGGCGCATAACTATTGATATGCGCCCAAAGCTTTTCTTCCTACATGGGTGCATAATCTCTGATATGTGTCTGAGGCATTATGTTTCTTCTGCTTGGGTGCATAGCTCTTGATATGCGCCCAAAGCTTTTTTCCCCTGTCTGGGCGCATAGTCTCTGATATGTGTCTGAGGCATTATGTTTCATTCTGCTTGGGCGCATAGCTCTTGGTATACGCCCACTTAGCCATGGAGGATAGTCTCCAAGCTTGTCTTCCAGTGCACCTTGTCTCCATCATGTAGGTGCATGCACTCTTGGGCTCATGCCTTCCATAGTACACGCACCCTGGGCGCATGCTCTTTAGGGGCATGCTCCTTTCGGGCGCATGCTTCTTTGGGCGCATGCCTGTTTATGGGCGCATAATGCTTTGGGTGCATGCTGCCCTTGGGCGCATACTGTCCCTGGCCCTCTTTATTTTGCCATGATAATTCGTATTACATTATCCATGTTTAACCCCATGGTCCTTAGTGTAAGTTGTAACCTTTGAGCATGATGGGCATCTTCCATGATGACCTTATATAATGTATTATCTGTGTTTCCTATGTACTCTGGGCTTTAAGCACGATCTTAGCATGACATGTATACTCCTTGATAACTCTTTCGGTGGTCCGTCGTAGCGCTCTCTTAACCAGTAAATTCTTGGCATACACGAGCAGGACATGATAAACATGAACACGACATGGCAATATGGCTTAGCATGATAACTCTTAATAGTGGCCCATTAAGGCGCACTCTTGACAAGACCTTTGACATGATAACTCTAACAGTGGCCCGTCGTGGCGTACTCTTGACAAGTAACAAGTAAACATGACATATATAAGCTTGATAGTGGCCCGTGGTGGTGCACTCCTGACAAGTAATCTTGACAAGTAACAAGTAACTCTCGTATTGACACCGTGGGTGATTTCTCTTGATTGTGTCTGTACAAGCTATATGTCTCATCTTGCATCATGTCTAGGACATGGATTCCTGGTTACCACGGTCAGGAATTCATAAATAATCTGACTAAGTTAATGACTAGTTTGATCATGTGGATAATAAAGAGAATTCTCAGTCACATGCAATCCCGTTATCTGGGCGCCTCAAGTAGACTTGTAGCCTGCCGACGAGTAGGGCACATTTCCAGCACACTGTTATGTGTTACACCATACAGTCACCTAATCAACTCTCTCAACCTGCGGAAGGATAACTGGATAGTCTGCAGGGCTTGTGACTGCTGGAACATCTCATTGCATCTTGTAGTAAATAGGCTTGTGATAACCCTAGTTAGTTAAAGTATCAAGTCGTACTCATTGCTTGGCCGTGATTGATGGATGGAGTCCATTCTAGTCTTGTCTAGGCAGTACCAATCTATGATTACTTTGGTATATTACTATTTATGCTTTACTCTTGTCGATAAATGATTGGAGACTAAGCTCTGTTCAGGTGAAGGGTTACAACCCCGGTCCTTGTTTGGTTTACGGGTTGTAACTTGGTTACCGAAATAGTCCTTTAGTTATCTTATCGTTTATCACCATGTCTTCTCTAACTCATGTCTTTCGTTATTATTTATGTCTCATGTGCTAATATGCTGGTTTTAGATCTTAAGTGAAGCCTCCCTTGTGGCACTTGTTCTTCTGAGTTCTGTCCCAACTTGTTTTGTATAGCCAGATTTTGGAGTAGCACCCGAGGATCTACCAGTCTTCCAGCCAGATGGTGAACACCAGGCGTAACCCTGGCAACGAGTGGGTTTCTTCTTTTGCTCCCCCGCTCTCTTATAAATTACTATTTTGAGGCGTTTAGCCACCGAGCAAGTGTTAGCTCGTATTGAAACTTACTTTTGTCTGCCTAAGGGCTGTAATATGATTGACAAATCCTAGGGTTGATTATGTATGACTTGAACTCTTGCTAGTCTTCACATTTTGTATGACTAGCTTCATGATCATCTGAATATGTAATGTTTGGGACGCCTTACTTTGTATGTCTGATGATCTAATATCTTGTAACATTTACTTGCTTGCTTGAGATTGAGACACTAGGCTTGTTCTTGACCATAAGAGACTGATGGCTTGTAGATAAACCCGTATGCATCTAGATAGCCTTGACCGTATTACGAGGTGGGTTGCACTTCAATGTACGTAGCTGGCTGTGTCTGTCCCTCGCTCTCCAGTATTCTGGTTCTGGGGCGTGATACGGTTTAAGTGGTGGCCCATACATGTCTTGTAAATCAAGATGTGTGAGGGTTTTACCAGATAGATGTCTCAATCAGCACTCGCCCTTGATCTCTACTCGTGCCTTCCAATCTTCCTAAAATCTTGACCTGATCACATGCTTATATCCTCGATCTATCTTGGTCCTTCCACTACCAGAATAAGTCATTTTAGCGACGCCTAAAGACGTCGCTAAAACGACAAATTTCGTCGCTAAAAATATTTAGCGACGAAATTATCGACGTTTTGGGCTTATCGCGGAAATGTAAGTCGTTGATCTTCAAAACGTCGCCAAACGTCGCTAGTACCGACGTGTACCGATGTATATATACGTCGGTATATTACCGACGTCTACCATCGTATCGTCGGTGGTTTAGCGACGTGTACAAAGTCGCTACACGTCGGTAAAATCCTAAGAATTTACCGACGTTTATCGTCGTTTAAAATGTCAGTAAATGTCGGTAATTCCTGGGATGATTACCGACGTGCACCGATGTTTACCGACGTTCTCCGACGTATAAGGACGTCGGTAAACGTCGGTACCCTAAAAAAATATTGCAGATTTACCGACGTTTACCGACGCAAACGTACGTCGGTGGACGTCGGTAAACGTCGCTAAATCTGCAAAAAAATAAAAAAAATAAAATACAGAATGTCCATTTCTCCCTGCAGTTTAAAAAGATAACCATTTCTCACTGTAGAATAGGATCCAAACAATCACAGAATGTCCAGTTCTCAGAATGTCCATTTCTTACTGTACACAGGTTTCAGTTCCTATAACCAAGTCTACAACAATCACACAATGTCCATTTCTCAGAATGTCCATTTCTCACTGTACACAGGTTTCAGTCCCTATAACCAAGTCTACAACAATCACACAACAACAAGTATCCAAATAACCAAGTCTATACCAAATAACAAAGTCACCAACCAAATAACCAAAGTCTACACACAACCAACAAATAGAATAGGATCCAAACATCCAAATCTACACAACCAACAAATATCCAAGTCACAAACAAAGAATGAAACAAACACAAACAAACAGTCCTAACTAGGACTACTAGGAATCTGGTGCAGGAGGGGCACCGCCGCGACGAAGGAATAAGAACAACTCATACTCCTCAAGTGAAATCGATACCGATGGAGCAGGCAGTGACGTCGGTGGAGTCGGTGTCAAAGAAGAAGACGGTAGAGGCGGCGGAGTTGACGATGATGAAGGCGCACCCGAAGGACCAGCACGCTCCAACGCTGTAAGTCGCTGGTGGTATGAATCCATGATAGATAACACTCTATCACTGCTCTGGACCATCGAATCCTGCGCTAATCTCAGCCTCTCGGCCATGGTCACCTGTCCTGTCTGCAGCTCCGTCACCGTGCGCTCTAACCCTCCAACGGTGCGCTCTGTCCTCTCAGTCGTCTCCATGAGGTCCATAATGTCGCGGTCGAGCGCATCCAATCGTGCTAGCAGCTTAGGATCGTCCGTAGGGTGCTGAGACTGCTCCTCGATCCGTCGTAGCAGGTCGTCACGGAGAGACTCCATCATCTGGTGGACTCGGGCATCCACAGCTCGTCCTCCGACGGAGCTTGAGTGGGCTGCGAGGAAGTACCGGCCTCTCCTGCATCAGGTGCACTAGCAGCCGCCCGTTCCCGGAGCCTCTGATACTCGGCCTAGAAAGTATGGATAGTACTCTATAATTTCTAATTTCTAACTAATGTACTTATTATTACTAACTACATGAATATTTATTTGCATCATATTTACTAAGTTATATTAAAATTGACACGAAGTATTAAATTAAGATAACGTATTATAATACTTACATAAGTCTGCTCGGCCCTCTCGTCAATAAGGTCACCGCCGCGACGATGGGTGGCCAGGAAGACGGTCACCATGTCGGCGTTACCGACCTTCCTTACCTGTAATTAAATATATTATCTTAGTAATAATTTATCGGTTTTGTATTAAAATAATATTTCTAAAAGAGAAAGACATACCAGACGACAGAAATGTTCCGTCATCGGAATCGACCCTCCGTACCACTTCGAGGCATGTTGCCTAGCCGCCTTGGCCTTCTCCGACTTCTCCTTGTACCTTGGCTCATCGAATCGAGCCTTCATCGCATTCCACTGATCAGGGGTGATCCAACCTTGGATCGGCTTTCCGGCACGATCACGATCCTTCTGATCATTAATAGCGTCGCGGATCAGCTTGGCAGCGACGGCAGGAAACATCCCCTCGATAAGCTCGGCCCAGTGCGATGGATAGAAAAACATATCCTAGAAGAGCGCAAACTAAATATTTATCAGTTATATATAATATGCAAAAATTATATGATTCATGTTAAAAGCAAATATATTTTAACCTTGAAGCGCGCAAACCAGAAGGCCTTCCTCTCGTCCGGAGCATCAGAGTAGTTAATCCAAGCACCACCATAATTATGCCTCAGCATGTGGCCTAGACGTCTCTGTACCTCTGGGGGACGATATCTATACAAACATATTATATTCATGAAAAAAGTTAATTTATGATAAAAACAGAAAGAAAAAAATTATAAACCAAAATACCTACTTTGTACCGTCGGCCCAGATCTCTGTCCTCCTCTCCTCCGGAGGTGCGCACACATCATCTGCATGATGCTGGTCGGCCGTCGGTGCCACCGCCTCGGCCGTCGGTGCAGCCTCCGCCATCTGCTCATCCGTCTCCATCGTCGTATCAGCAGCAGGAACGCTAGACGGGCGAGCACTCTCAACAGGCCTGGAACTACTCGTCCCAGGAGATATGCCACGTGACGTCGTCCCAGCAGGCCCAGCTACTGTCCGATATGGAGGAGTAATCGACGACGAAGATCCAGAGCCGGTACCAGTAGGAGGTACCGAAGGAAAACTCTATCCTCTAGCAGTACCTGTAGGAAGTATCGGAGGATCATGACCTCGTCGTCCCCCTCGGAACGCTCCGCGACGACCTGCCATACCTGATAACAGCATATGATAATACAACAAATAATAGAGACTAGAAATATGAAAGTACAACAAATAATAGAGACTAGAAATATGAAAGTACAACAAATAATAGAGACTAGAAATATAAAAGTACAACAAAGACAAGATAATAACCAAGACAACATATGATGATACATTCTACAATAAACATCTAAGTCCAGATAATATATTCTAGAAGAAACATCTAAGTTCAGATAAGTATATCTCTCTCAATCATCTTCAGAATAATCATCTTGTTCGTCTTCCTCGACCTCATCTTCCTCTTCCTCCTCATCTTCACTTTCATCTTCGCCTTCGTCGGCTTCGGCTTCCTCTTCGGATAATTCTACATCTTCTACATTATGTGTCGTATAATGCGTAACTTCCGTGGAGTCCACGTCGATAATATTGGTTATAAGAGGTAGCTCGTCCTCCTAGTAAGCTTTTTCGTCAACATCAAAAGTATCTCTAGCTTTAGTCTTGCATATTGCCCACCAGTCAGACTTCGTTGCTCCCCATCTCGGATAAGCTGTGAAGTACACGAGTTGAGCCTGAGTTGCTAGGACAAACGGTTCGTAGCCTTGATATCTACGCTTGTAGTTTATATCCACAAGACCATGCTTGTCAATTTTCTAACCTGGATTTTCAATCGGATCGAACCATTCACACTTGAACAACATGATCTTTGCAGGTTCTCTGCCATTATTATATGACAACTCCACAATCTCTCGCAAGATGCCAAAGAAATCATTTCCTGGATCGACGTCTTTGTAGTTCGAAGACTTGATACACAAACAACTATTTTTCGTGGAATCAAGATCCAGGAAGCTGTCTCTGATCGGAGCATTTGTCGACTTGAACTGAAAGCCATTGACACAGTAACTTGGCCATATTTTAACAAAAGTAATTGGTCCCTTGGCAAGAGTTCTAATTAATTCAATCTCGGATGAAATTAGACGATCGACCTGAATATCAAAGAAGCGATAATAAGTTATTTATTGCACAGTTGCATTAGAAGAGGCCAGTAATTACCGAGCTACTTACATATTCGCTCAACCAAGAAGGAAAATGACGTCTCATTTCTTGTTCTAATGCTTCGTCTGTTAGGTAGGGTCTAACCAGCCTCAACTCATCATTATATGTGCTGGAAAACAACGAAGCAACCGCCGATTAGTACAATAATATTAGCTTATACTATTACATTGAGATGACGTAAACTCATCATCCTGAGTTACTTACCCCTCTAGCTTCTCCACTTCATCCTCGTCGCAATTGAGTAATACATACAACTGAGCAGCCCTTAGCTCTTCGTCATTCAAATATCTCTTCTTTATTTTTCTCGAAGGCTTTCCGGACGCATTGAATACTTTCAGTATTCCATCATTAAATTCTTGATATCCGTCGTCGTTTCTCGGAGCCCTGGTTCTATTCGTAGCAACATGAGGTTTAAAATAGGAGGAGCAAAAATTTATAATCTCCTCGAGAATATAGGCTTCACAAATAGAACCCTCGACCCGAGCCTTATTTTTTACCTTTCTTTTTAGGTGATTCAAATATCGCTCGAACGGGTACATCCATCGATATTCGACGGGTCCACCAATAGTTACTCTGCATAATCATGTACTAAGTATAAGATATGGGTTAGGGCTTAATGGGCTAAGCTAAGCTAGGAGTCCAATAACACCAATAGTAATGTCTGTAACTAGTGGGGTATTTGTGAATATTATGTATCAATATGAGAATAAAGTTTGGGTAGGTATTTGCCCTACCAATATCCTATTCACATAGGTAAAACCATTACTATGGCCTATTTACCTAATTACCTATACACTAGCCTATCCTTAACTCTAGTAAAAACCAATACCCAAACTCAATACCCCATACACTACAACATAGGTATCTCCCATACCCATGTGTCAACCCATTACCTAAACCTATAGGCTTCCTAAACCTATATATTACCTAGTCACTCTAGGTAAAGCCATTACCTATACTCATAGGTAAAACAATTCCTATCTTGAAGTTACCTATACTTATTATCCTAGTCCTCATCTATACACATTATCCTAAGGCCTCGTTTGGTTCACCGATTTAAGGAACTAGGAAAGGAAAGTTGTTCCTTTCCATTGTTTGGTAACCACAAACTTGAGAATCAATTTCCTCACAAGGGGAAAAATTGGAGGGAATATGGTTCCACTCATGACTCGAATATCAGAGCTAATCATCGAGCTTGACATAAGTGATAATGTGCAAATTGGAGGGAAAATTGGCAGGGTTACCACCTTGTCAACTGGGTAGTTTGTAGAAGGAAAAACTTCTTAATGTGCAAATCGTTCCTAATTACAACTGATAATGTTAAATGTTATACATAAATGTACATGTTCTGTATTCCACCTACCTGTTCATGTGTACCCATGGACTGAACTCTAATGAGATGGACTGCAACATGGTTATGTGGGCTGAACACATAACTAGGGTGGACTGAAACATGATATGCAGTGTGTTATACAACAAGATGGACAGGTAATGCAATAGGCACATGTAGGCTGAGCACATACCTAGGGTGGACTGAAACATGATATGCTCTATGGTATGCAGGACAGATTCATGTAAGTGGATTGATACCCAATTGTGACAGGGACTGTCCTCATAGGCAGTACAGGACCCGGGCTAAACCAATACCAACTTCTAACCTGAGCCATTCTTCTTCCTTCGACTGATACTAACATCAATGGAAATTTTTACAACCATAGGAGTGGACTGCACAGTAGTAATGAACATGTGACGGCTGCTATTTAAGGGACTGAATAATTACTTAACACCTGAACCTTACACTTGTAACAATACCTTAGCTAGGGACATGAGCTCTGGTATTGTAAACGAGCCAAGCCGAGCCAAGCTTTTGTAAGCTTGAGCTTGGCTTGACTAGAATTAATCGAGCTCGAGCTCAAGCTTGATAAATTTTTTATTTTAGAGCTTGAGCTTGGCTTGAGCTTGTTTATATTAAGCTTGAGCTTGGCTTGGTTTGAGCTCGAGCTTGGCTTGATAAGCAAGCTTGATTCAAGCTTGATAAACAAGCTCGATAAGCTCATATCAAGCTCATTAAGCTTGATTTCAAGCTTGTTCACCTTTATTTCAAGCTTAATGAGCTCGATTTCAACCTAGTTACGCTTGAATTCAAGTACCTGTAATTTAAAATTTTATTTATAAAAATTTAATTAAAAAAATTCCTTCATATCAATTATTAAGGACATATAAATATATAAAGCACACAACCATATCATTATACAAACATACATAAAATTAGAATTCAACAAACAAACGAGCTTCTAAAAAAGCTCCTAAACGAGCTTGGCTCATTTGCAGCCCTAGACATGAGCTCGGCTTGTTTACTAAACGAACCGAGCTCAAACGAGCTTTTATCGAGTCGAGCTTCGAGCAGCTCGTAAACGGCTTGGCTCATTTGCAGCCCTAGACATGAGCTCTGGTATTCGAACGGTCGTGTCTGTGTCGCATCATAGGAGTGGTCGGGGTCGTGTCTGTGTCGTATCAGAAAGGGTCGTGTCTGTGTCGCATCAGAAAAAGGGAGATAGGGTTAGGGTTTACCGACACAGCTTGGGGTTGGGTCGGGGTCGCCGGGGCTGGAGCAGCGGCGGAGGAGACTGGGTGGTCGTCGGAGGGATGGGGTCGTCGGGCAGGGGGTCGCCGCGAACGGGAGATTAGAAAATTTTGGGTGAAAAAATGAAAAATCGATCGGGCCAGAACCCTATATGAAATATTTTAGCGACGTCACTTAAAGACGTCGCTAACCGTCGCTATTTATTAAAATATGGCAACGTCTTAAAAGTGGCATCGCTAAACGTCGCTGAATAAAAAAATCAGCGACGTTTTGCGACTAGAATACGACATCAGTTGTCCAAAACATTAATGGTGTCGCTAACTGTCGCTCAAACGTCACTGATAGTGACATTCAGCAACGTACATATAAAATGTCGCTAAAAGCACAAAACTTAGCAACGTATTTATCTGGAGTCGCTAATTTTGTCGCCATTATGACTTATTTTGGTAGTGTTCCTTATTATTCCCCATGTTATTTCTTCAGTAGTATTATTCATGGTCCTACCGATCAGCAAGGTGGAGCACCTACAGTGAACCAGCAACAACCTGGGGACCAAGCCCAGCACTCGGGAGCACCTTCCCGAGTCATGTATTCTGGGAACCCAGAGCCCCCGGTTCAGCCAGTCCAGCCTGCGGAGCCTGATAATGGGACCCTGGTGGGACTCATTAGGGAATTGCTTGTGTCACAAGATCGTCGGGACGATGCCCTACACCAGACAGTACAAGATGCCATGGGCAGAGTTGGTTATCAAGAGAACAACGCGGCCAACAGCTTCAAGCGTCTGAACCCTCCCTTCTTTGATGGCAGTGAAGATGTTATTGCTGCCGATACTTGGCTTCAGGACATAGAAGTTATCCTGGAGGCAGCTAGAATTCCTGAGGAAGAGAAGGTTGTCGTACTGCGCCTGCAGTTATTAGACTTAGCCCACAGCTGGTGCACGATGCTAGCAGTTGGATTAGCAATGCCTGTCTTATGGGTGGTATTCAGCGACAAGTTCCCGACGAAGTATTTTGATGCAGTAGTTCGGTATGATCTGTAGACGAGATTCACTAATCTCAAGCAGATGGGAAGGACGGTCGATGGATATGCGATCGAGTATTTAAGGCTTAGTCTGTTTGCTCCCACCTTGGTGGCAACCGAATTGGACCGAGTGCAGCGATTCCAACAGGGACTCCACCTAGAGATCATTATATCGGTGGAGCAGTTTGAGCACCAGACGTTTGATGTCGTCTTGCGAGCAGCGAAGAGGCATGAATATACTTCTCAGAGGATAGTAGATCGAACCGGAGGAAGGAAGAGGTCCCATGGACAGATATCCCAGTCATCAGCACCAGCCCCAACAACTAGGGCTTTGACTATTGGAGCTCCTAGGAGGGCGACCACAGTCTCGTCGGTTCAGCACTCGACACCGACGTATCCTCAGCAACAGAAGCAGAAGCATTCCTCCGCATTGGGCTTGTAAGCCCACTTCTCGATTTTTTATTTTTTATTATTTTTATTTGATTACGATTTACTTTTATGGTCATTAGGAGTCGTACCTCAGCTCATAAGGGAGCAATAATCATATTATGGTCATTTGGACCTTAGTAAGCATTGTTTAGCTATTTTATAGCTTACTATAATTTTTATATATTTTTAGATAATTTTTAGATAATTATTTTATTTATTTTTATACAGTTTAAAGGCTTCCATTATTTATTATGAGGCCATTTGGGGATAATTTGAGGTAAAGTTTTTTTAATTATATTTTAGAAGGTTAAATATATTTTCTATAATTTTTACTATTTTTTGGAATTATTTTGATAATTTTAATATTGGAAAACCTATTTTCTAGAACCTCTAAAATTTATTGTGCTAGCATATGAGCAAATATTGACCCTAAATGTTTTTCTAGGGTTCATTATACTATTTTATATTTTCTAGAATTTTTTCATAATTTTTGGGAATTTTTAAGTATTTATTTATTAAGGTTTATATATTTTTAAAGGCTTTCAATATTTATTATGAGGCCATTTGGGACTAATATGAGGTAAAGTATTTTTACTTATATTCTAGAAGGTTAAATATATTATCTATAATTTTCTACATTTTTTAGGAATTTTTAGGATTTTATTTGAATTTATTTGGACTTAAAATAATTTTTAAATGATTTTCTGAATTAAATGAATAATTATCCAGTCATTCACCAGGGGGGCCTACCTATCGGAGCCAACTGCTATAGTAACAGCCTCTTTCTCTCTCCTATATATATCTTAAAGTATTTCGTAAACCCTAATATTCACTTGACTGTTTTGAGAGAGTTGCTCTTTGGAGACCCCGACTTCACGGAGTGATTGCCGTCAACCCTGACGTGATTTTAGCGTGCCATTTTTTTATTGGATTCGTCTCGAGGTAAGCTTTCTGTATATGTAATTTATTTTTGTATAGTTTGTTCCTAAATTTTTGGAGAATTCGTAGAGTGTCGGTTGTCCGAAACTTGACACGTTTTGGTATTTTCGGAAGGACCGAAAATCGAAATCACGAACCGTTTGAAGTTTCGGAAAGCTAACACAGAGCTCTACGATATATATTTTTCCCAGAAATTAATTCGTTCATCTAGTATTTTAGTTATTCTGTTGAACTCAGAATTGATCGATAAATCACCATTTTGGTCACGATTAGCCATAACAGCGATGTCTTTTGACCAAAACATGAATTTGCAGCACGGTTTATTCCAGCGCACTTGTGGCGCTGAAATCTACCAAGGTGCATTTTCAAAATCTAGAGTTCACGACATTTGACTAGATAGTTAATGGCACGCCTCGATTTGTGTGCCATGGTTTCCAAAATTAGAAACATAACTTTTTATGGCCAAACTTCCATGTTTAGATTATATTCAGATTATTATTAGGTTAAATTAGGTTTTTAAGTAATTTATTTCAGAATTAACTATTATTAGATTAGTCAACCCATTAGCCACTTATTCCATGAATTTAGAACTAGAACAATAGAATTGACTTGTGATTTTCGTGCATGGTTTGTGGTACGTTGTATGTTATAGGTTGACAGCTTCTAGATTGGCAATCTCCTCATCCTCGACTTGTGACTATGGTTTGTGCAAGGATTCAGGCAAGTGCACTTTCTGATTGCTTTCGATTCATAGTAGCCTTTCCATTTCATGTTTATGCATATGCTCTCTTGCTTGTTGACACATTGTTACACGGATTAGTGTCATGGATCTCTACATACTTTATTTCGTAATTGTCATGTTTTCATGTTTCGTGACTTGTTCGAGTCCATGAGTACTAGTCGGAAGGAAAAATATCTTAGTAGACATGTGGACTACCCAGAACTATCCCCTATGTCTTTCGTGGAGAATAGCAGCTACACACGACACGTACAGGGTGCCTGATTTATCCCCTAGCCGTTCACATGTCGAAACTGATATTTCAAAACACATAGATAGTTGTCTTTACTTATTTTTCTCATTTTTTCACCACTTGCCATGTCATCCTAGTTACATGTTTCTTTTCTAGCTGATATATCATATTGTAGAGTTATCTACTTTCTTTCGTAATTTATCATGATATTGATCTTATTTTCTAGATCATCTCACATATGTTATTTTCATGTCTTGTGAATTCTATTGTGTTTTCGATTTGTCGTCGGTTTGTGTGCTTGTTCCATTCCTGACTGGAAACCAACATTTTTCAGGTTTAGCTGTGGCTTCACTTAGCATGGGGAGATACGGGTGTACTTGCAGGCAGAAACCTAGAAATTAGATAGAAGTGGTATCATTTTCATTAATTGTAAGAACCTTGTATTTTCTTTAAATATAAATGTTGTAAAAGTTGTAATCAATTTAGAAATGTGAATGAGCAATAAATGTTATATTTTATGATTTTGAGCATCTTGGTCGTAACAGTGTTCTACTGCCGACTCTGCGGCGTAGGCTGGCTTGGATACGTCTCGTATTCGAAAAGCGGGTGCGGATCGTGATAAGTTTTTGTGGTGCCCCATACAGGTCCGTTTTTGCAAAAGATTGCAAACTCGTGATAGTACATAAGTTAGTCGTACTACTGCGAGCCTGTGACTAGTAAAATGCTCATTCACAATTAGGACTAATTTAATTTCAGGAGAAGGACTAGGAATAGAAAACCCTTATTCAACTGACTATTTGGGTAGTTAAGGTTGTTATATATGCCACGTGATTTACGTAGAAATTTGTTGAATTCTAAACCCTATTATATGACTTAGGGATTCTCCTAGAAGGATATTGGTTTTATTTAATACGTGGGTATGACCCAAGGTGGGTAGACTCTTCGTTTGGTAATCTAGGCCTCCCTCATTCCTAATCATTGTGTAATTTTATTTTCACCCCTCTAACCGCCATCGTCATATCATAAAAGTTGTATTGCCCATTTATTTTCTATTAGCCATAGTAATCTATCTTTCTAAGAAACATTATTGTAACTTCACCCATTGTGTTTGAGCCTAACATGATCGTAACATATCCATATGTTTATTCCGTGCTAGATTTGTTGAAATTTAAGATACACATGTGTTCCCTTCGATTCTTGAATGCTAGAGAAATATATATTGGAAACTTTTGTTCTCTTTTGTTCAACCACCTTCATAATCGATCGTTTGGTCTTCAACATTGATATCTAAGTGATCATTTTATTTAAAATTGATATTTTCTTCAAGGACAGATACTTTTACCTTTCTATCACGATCAATTTATTGGAATTTTAGAAGCTTCTTTGAAAATTTATGAATATAGTTGGAATAATTTTCGATGACTCATAATGGCAAGACAGCAGCGCACTGTCACCATTTATTTGAATTATGGAGACTACGGGTTCACTGCAGCCAGCAGCGCACTGGTGAGGCATGACCCCTAAGTTGAAGTAATTCCAAATAAGCGTGGGTGATCGAGCATTATTAAAACTATGTCTTGGTTGTCCTATTTCATTATTGAGTTGTTATGTCAAAATTAGATAGAGTTGATAGGGTATTCGTTACCGTATCATTACTTGAGTTGTGGAACCAAGAGTTTATTGCAGCTAACTGTACACTGGCGAGGCATAAATTCTCGGAAAAGTGACTTCGGATATGTGTACGAGTTTTGAATACCATAGAGGCTACATCTTTTACTGGCATATGACTATTAAAGTTTTCAAATTGACTTGTACCTTATTCCTAGTTACCATCTTCTCAATAAACTGGTTGTTCTTCCTCCTCCCTTCTCCTTCTATTTTTTTGAATCGTTATTTTTAAACCTATTTTGATTTCCTTCCTCTAGATTCCTAAAATTTAGCTAGATTTTGGGTTCTAAAACTAGTGCCTAAATGATTATGGATAAATATTTAAGCGTATCGAAACAATTTTGTTTTGATCATCCTTAAATAATTTCGATCATGACTAGACAACTTTTATACTTTGATCATGCCAATTCGCAAATTTTTTCTAAATTTTGATTCTATAATCATGCCTAAATAAATTTTGCTTAACCAGTTAATCATGCCTATACTACGACTTAATTATTGCTAATATCTAAATTTCTACTATGATCATGACTATCTTCAACATGTTCATACTCGTGCCAAATATTTCAAATTTTGATCATGCTAGAATGACTTGCATGATTAATTATGATCGTGACTGTATATTACTTGAATCTAAATGATTTAATCTTGTTTTGACCTTGACTAAATTTTGATAGTGACCGCGCCTATATAATTCCAACAACAGTTAGTCGTACCGGATGACTTTCTTGTTTAGTCCTTTTGATTATACTTTAATCCTGCCACGTAACATCTTTTCTTGGGGTTCGACCTTATCCACGATCTAACTCATTTTGATCATTGATCCTATCATTACTTGATTATATTCTCACTCATGACTAATCGTGTTTTTCGAAATTTCGAGGAAGAAATTTCTAAGATGGGTAGAGTCTTCCACTGATGAATTCTCCTTAAGGTTATTATTAGTTTTATGTAAGGACCCAAGACTATGGCCTAAGGTCCCAACACAAAGCCACCTATATCTACTTATTCTATTTTTCATCCTAACTGATAAATGATATTAATAAAGACTTTTCTTTTTTTTTAATTTTTAATTTATCAAAATTTCTTACTAACTTTTCTCACCGGTCAATCTAGTTCCTCTATCCTAGTAAACCCTTGTAACGCCCGTAGTTCGTATTACGTATTTTGGTATATGTGTACGTATTTTGACTCATATTGCATGTTTCATTGCATGGTTTATTTTGGCATTTCATTTGGCTTGGTCCGGTTCGGTTTGCTTGGTTCGGCTTGGTTCGGTTTTTGTATGTGGACCAACCCCACCTACCACCCACTCTCTTCCTTTATAAGCCACCAACCCTTTCTCTTTCCTCATTCACTTCTTCATTTACTTCTTCTTCTTCCTCCATTAACTCTCTCCACCTACCAAGAGAGGCTTAGGCAAGTGCAACTTGCCTCATGGAGGAACTCAATTTTTGTTGTTCTATTTTCTTCCTCACGAGATTCTAAGACACTTTAGTACTTAGCATATTTAATTTCCATGGTTCATTTCATGTAGATCTAAGCTTATTGTATTTCTGGATTTCTTGGATTTTGATCTATCAAGCGTTATTATTTTCAAGTTTTGATGGTTCCATGTTGTAGAGAATTTTATTCTGCCCCATTTTGACCTATGGAAGTCCGAATTTTGACCTTAAATAAAGGATTAATGGAGCCTGGAAGCAATGGCTTTCATGGTTCTTCTTCTCGAAAAAGTTGGAGAAGATGAGCAATGCTTGACCGCATGGCCTTTTCAAGCGGCAAGTCCCCTGGCCGCATGAGCCTGTTCCCCTCCTGGCCGCATGAGCCTGTTCCCCCTGGCCGCATGAGTCTGTTCCCTCCTGGCCGCATGAGTCTGTTCCCCTCCTGGCCGCATGAGCCCGTTCCTCCTGGCTGTCACGCCCCAGAACTAGAATACTGGAGAGCGGGGGCGGATATGGCCAGCTACGTATATTGAAATAGAATACATCTCAAACTATACGGTCACGGCTGTCTAGATATGAGGGTTTACTACAAGCCAGCAGTCTCTTAAGGTCAAGCCTATTGTCTCAATCTCCAGCAATTAACAGAGTTACAAGATGTTAGAGCATCAAATATATATATATATATAAGGCGTCCCAAATATTACATATCGGATGATCATGAAGCTAGTCGTACAAAATGATAGGACTAGCAAGAGTTCGGTCATACATGATCAACCCTAGGATTTGTTAATCATGTTTACAGCCCGTAGGCAGACAGTAAATAAATGTGCATCGAGCTAACAGGTGCTCGTCGGCTAAACGCCTCAAAAGAATAAATTCACATATAAGTGGGTGAAACAAAAAGGGAAAACCCACTCGTAGCCCGGGTTTCGTCTAGTGTTCACCATTGGGCTGGAAGCTTGGTAGATCCTCGGGAGCTGCTCCAAAATCTGGCCACACAAAACCAGCTGGGTCAAACCCCAGAAAGAGCAAGTGCCACAAGGAGGCCACAAATAAGAACAAAAGCCAGCATATCAGAACATAAAGAATAAAAGAAAGTACAAGTAGTAAAGTACACATGGCGATAAACGACTAGGGACGTGGAACCATTCCGGGAGCCAGGTTACAATCCTTAAACCAAACAAGGACCGGGATTGTACCCCTTCGCCTGAATAGCTCACTGTCTCTACCCATTTATCGTTAGAGATAAGTAAAACAATCATGATCAAGAGTTCCAGGTACAGGGGCTAGACAAGACTTAGACAGAGCTGGACACCATTCATTCACAATCGGCCAAGCAAGTACTACGGCTTACTACTTTAACTAACTAGGGTTATCACAAGCCTAATTACTAACAAGATGCAAGTGAGAATTTCCAGTCCCAAGCCCTGCAGACCATCCAGTTATCCTTCCGCGGGTTGAGAGTTATAGGTAGGTACATTGCCCGGGAGACAAATGTACCCTTAGGTGACTTAGAGGGTGCAACACATGACAGTGTGCTGGAAATGTGCTCTACTCGTCGACAAGCTATAAGTCCATTAAAGTGCCCAGATAACGAGATTGCCTGTGACTGGGAATTCTCTATGTTCTAGTTTGATCTAATCATTAGCCTAATCCAATTTAGCGCGAGTCCCTGGTCGTGGTACCCAGGAAGTCACGTCCTAGACATGATGCAAGACAAGACAAGTGGATTGTACAAGCAAGCAAGCAGGAGCACCCACGGTGTCAAGTTGATTATACGAGTCAAGTTACAAGTTACAAGTCAAGTCAAGTCAGGAGTGCGCCGCCACGGGCCACTATCAAGTTATCAAGATAAATTATGTCAGGGTACTGTCAGGAGTGCGCCACGACGGGCTACTATCATGTCAGGTTGGTCATGTCAGGAGTGCACCACTACGGGTCACTATCGTGTTACGCTAGTTCCTTGTCATACCATGCCATGTACAATAGTCATTCCAAACATATTAAGTAAAAAATTAAGTTCATGTCAAAAGGCGTAAGGATATAAAATGGGCATAAAATATCTAATAAAATACTAATATAAATAGGACTATAGAAGAGCCAAGATCAAGAAATAAACGAATTCATCATAGACAAGTAGGTTGTGCAGGGTATATACTGCGCAGGGTGCCAAGTGCGCAGGTGTCAATTGCGCAGGGTGAGCTGCGCAGGGTGAGCAGCACAGCAGATGGATTACGTTGGATCAGGTTGTGCAGGAATGGATGGCACAGGGTCAGATTGCGCATGAGTGGAGTACGCAGGGATAGATTGTGCATGAGCAGACTGCACATGAGCGGACTGCGCATGAGCAGACTGCGCATGAATCCATGCGCACTCGGGTTGAGCGCAGTTCGCCAAGAGGCAAGCTGCGCGGTCGACGCTGTGCTAAGGAGCGCTGGCCGAGGGGGAATGCACAATCCAGCCCTGCGCTAAAGAGCGCAGGATGCTGTCTTCTTCTCCTGGCCGAGAAGAAGACTCCAAGAACTCTAAGGTTCAAAACTTCATAACTTAGTCAAATCAAAACCAAATCTAGATTTTCAAAGTTCTAACTTGAGTAAAATCGAATTCTCTTCCACATGGTAGCATCAAAACATGCAAAAATCGAAGTTTAATGGATCAAAACCAAGGATTTTCGAAAATGGTTAAAACCTAGATCTAGGAAAATGAAAGCTCCAAATCACAAAATGTCAAGTTCTAAAGTTGTTCTCCATGGCCTAATCTAGTTAATGGACAAATAAAAAGTGGTGCTTATTTGATGGCAAGGTGCACTTGCCTATGGGTTGGGGAGTTGTGTGGAAGAAGGAAGAAGAAGAAGAAGTAGTAAGAAATTAATAGAGTTATGGAGGAGAGAGAAAAGGTTGGTAGGTTTTAATGAGGGTGGTTGTGATGGAATGGAGGTGGAGAATAGGCTAAGGTGTTCCACTCATGATGAACCAAACCAAACCAAACCAACTCCATAAAATAAAACCAAGCCATGGTCCAAAACCTATTTACGAGAACCCGAATCCACAAGTCGAGAAAATAAAATACGTGCCAAAAATCAAATTACGAGTACAAATACGAAATACAGGAAATGGGGGTGACAACTCTACCCAGCTTCAAAGAATTTCGTCCCCGGAATTTAATCAAAGAGCTAGAGATTGCCACGACAAGCTATACTAAGCACAGACAAGCTACACTAAGCAGTTCAATCATACAATCATACAATGCAAGCAAGGAAAGGGAAAGCGTAAGGCATAAGAAAGACATTATACCTCACGAGTCAAACAGATAGGGATATCGCGATCGGATGTCGTCCTCACGCTCCCACGTTGACTCACCTAGAGAGTGATGACCCCAAGCAACACGGACTAAGTTAATAGTCTTGTTCTTGAGCGTCTTTTCTCTTCGGTCCAATATAGACATGGGCCTCTCCTCATATGAAAGGTTGGTACCAACAACCAATTCCAAATGATCTAGGATATGGCTCGGGTTCAGGATGTACCGTCTTAATTGGGATACATGGAATATATCATGTACCTCACTTAGCGACGGCGGAAGAGCGAAACGATAGGACACATCGCCTACTCGCTCCAGAATATCGAACGGCCCTATATACCTAGGACTAAGCTTTCCCCGCATGCCAAAACGAATGACGCCGCGGGTAGGCGAGATCCTAAGGAATACATGGTCGCCATACATGGTCGCCGACGGCAAATTCTAAGGGACGCCGATGAGCATCGGCCAAATGGCGCTGGCGATCCTGAGCAACTTGGAGGTGATTTCTGACTTTTCTGACCACTTCAACCGTCTGAGAAATCAGTTCTGGATCGAGCATCTGCCTCTCTCCGACATCGTCCCATGCTAACGGGGATCTGCACTTCCTACCATACAGAGCCTCGAAGGGTGCCATCTGGATACTGGCCTGGAAACTATTGTTGTACGAGAATTCCACCAGGTGCAGGTGATCCTCCCACGAACCACCGAAGTCAAGGGTACATGACCGCAACATACCTTCGAGAGTTTGTATAGTACGCTCTGACTGCCCATCTGTCTGCGGATGATACGCTGAGCTGAACTTGAGACGAGTCCCCAAACTTTGATGAAGACTACGCCAGAAGTGCGATGTGAATCTCGTATCCCTGTCTGATACTATGCTGACTGGCACTCCGTGAAGTCTGACGATCTGCCTGAGATACATCTCTGCTAGCTGCGCCGTCGACTGTCCAACTCTAAATGGAAGAAAGTGTGCCACCTTGGTAAGCCTGTCTACAATGACCCAAATAGCATCTCTGCCTGCCGGAGATCTGGGTAACCCAGTCACGAAATCCATGGTTATGTGTTCCCATTTCCATTCTGGGATCGGTAAAGGTTGAAGAAGTCCAGTGGGCCTCTGATGTTCAGCCTTGACCTGTTGGCAAACCAAACATCGAGAGACATACCGGGCTATCTCTCTCTTCATACCATTCCACCAAAAGTGTTGACGAATATCTCTGTACATCTTCGTGCTGCCGGGGTGGATAGAATACTACGAACTGTGAGCC
This sequence comes from Iris pallida, assembly GCA_029216955.1. Lineage (NCBI taxonomy): Eukaryota > Viridiplantae > Streptophyta > Magnoliopsida > Asparagales > Iridaceae > Iris > Iris pallida. The sequence continues at coordinate 6,194,999 of JANAVB010009999.1, forward strand.
TCTGCCATGACTTCCTGTCTGATACCTTCACTGGGTACACAAAGACACGTGCCGTGTCGAAGTGTACCATCCTCATGAATACATAACTCTGGCCTTCTCCCTGCCTCGCACTCTGCTCTGAGCCGCTGAATCTTGGAATCTGTTAACTGTGCTGTCCGGATCCTCTCAACTATGGTGGACTGAATCTGTAGGCTGGCCATCAAGGCCACATTGGAAGGGAGGACAACTTCTATACCCATCTTCTGAAGATCTGCCAATAGCTCTGGTTGCGCCGTCAGAAAATAAACTTCGGCTCTCCGGCTCAACGCATCTGCTACAACGTTGGCCTTCCCTGGATGATACTGCAAATCCACATCGTAGTCCACCAGTAGCTCGAGCCATCTTCTCTGTCGCATATTAAGATCCTTCTGGGTGAAAACATACTTCAGGCTCTTATGATCAGTAAATATCTCCACCTCTGTCTCCGTACAAGTAGTGCCTCCATAACTTAAGTGCAAACACTACTGCTGCTAGCTCCAAGTCGTGGGTCGGGTAATTCTTCTCATGATCATGGAGTTGACGTGACGCATAAGCAATTACCTTCCCATGCTATATCAAAATACATCCCAATCCTCTGCCTGAAGCGTCGTAATAAACTGTGAATCCTCCGGTCCCATCTGGAAGGGTGAAAATGGGAGCCGTTATCAAACCTCGCTTCAACTTCTCAAATGATTCCTGACATTCTGCTGTCCAAACGAACGGCACATCCTTGCGGGTCAACTGGGTCATCGGTGCTGAAATCCTTGCAAAATCAGAGACGAACCGCCGGTAGTAGCCGGCCAATCCAAGAAAGCTGCAAACTTCTGCCACTGAGCTGGGTACTGGCCAAGACTCGATGGCCACAATCTTCTGGGGATCCACTTCCACTCCTCCTCGGGTAATGATGTGACCCAAGTACGAAATACGATCGAGCCAGAACTCGTATTTACTGAACTTGGCGTACAACTGGTGCTTTCTGAGAATCTGGAGGACAACTCTAAGATGCTGCTCGTGCTCTGCTTCATTCTTGCTGTAGACCAGGATGTCATCAAGGAACACTATCACAAACTGATCTAAGTAAGGCATGAAAATATGGTTCATGAGGTCCATGAATACTGCCGGCGCATTGGTCGCTCCAAAGGGCATAACTAGAAACTCCCAATGCCCGAACCTAGATCTGAACGCCATCTTCGGGATGTCCTGCTCTCTGACTCTGATCTGGTGCTATCCTGACCGCAAGTCTATCTTCGAGAAAACTGAAGCCCCCTTGAGTTGATCAAACAAGTCATCTATCCTCGGGAGAGGGTATCTGTTCTTGATTGTCACTGAGTTCAAGGTACGATAATCTACACATAGCCTAGACGTACCATCCTTCTTTTTCACAAGAAGCATTGGGGCTCCCCAAGGCGATCCACTTGCACGAATGAATCCCTTGGTCCTGAGTTCTTCAATCATCTTGTACAAAATCTCCAACTCTGAAGGCGCCATTCTGTAGACTCGCTCTGATACTGGTGCTGTCCCGGGAATCAAGTCGATGGTGAACTCGATCTTCCGCTCTGGTGGCATCCCTGGAAGTTCCTCTGGGAAGACATCTGGAAACTCTTCAACTATCCGGGGCAACTGTACTGCTGCTACTGCCATCCGCAATACTGGAGGAGATGGCTCTACTGTGCCTCTGGAAAATGAAAACTCTGGCTCTCCAAGAATACTAAAGACAACTCTGCCAATATGGCAGTCTATCCTAGCATAATGGTTCCTCAACCAATCCATGCCTAGGACTACATCATAGTCTGCCATAGGGAACTCTATGAGCCTAGCGGAGAACTCTCTACCGCTAACTACGATCCGACACGAGGAAAACACTCGATCTACTCCCATAAGACCATTACCAGTAAGTATATTGAGCCTCACTGATAATGACTCGGGCTCCAATCCTATCCGTGTCACGAATCGTGCAGACATGAATGAATGCGATGCACCAGAATCAAATAATACAGATGCTGGAAAAGTGTTGACGAGAAGAGTACCTGCCACTACCTCACCAGGTGCAACTTCTTCTTCCATGGTCATCATCATAGCCTGACCTATAGCTGCGGGTCCCCTCTGCTGGAAACCCCTCTGTCGGTTCTGTGCTGGAGCCTGGGTGAACTGCTGCTGGTTCTGCTGCTGAAAGGCCTGGGCCTGAGGCAACAATGGCCTCGGGTACTGCTGCTGCTGCTGCTGCTGGACTGGAACTGGGGCTGGTCCTCTCACCGAAGAACTAGAAAGGTTGGGTGATGATGGACCTTCCCTATTCGGGCAGGTCCCTATCTGGTGGTCTGCTCCTCCACAAGCCAGGCACAATCCCTGTGCCCTACGACACTCTGCCACTACATGGCCCGGCTTCCCGCAATGAGAACATCCCATCGCGGAAGACTGCTTCTGCTTCTGCTGCTGCGGGTACGTCGGGGTCGAATGCTGAACCGACGTCACTGAGGCCGCCCGCCTCGGAGTTCCAATGGTTATACCCCTAGCTGCCGGGACTGGAGCTGAAGATTGGTGCATCTGGTTGTGGGACCGCTTCCTGCCTCCGGTCCTGTCCACAATTCTCCGGGAGGTATACTCATGCCTCCTTGCTGCCTTCAACACTGCATCGAACGTCTGGTGCTCGAACTGCTCCACAGCCAATAATATCTCTAAGTGCAGCCCTTGCTGGAACCGCTGAGCCCTATCGAACTCGGTCGCCACCAAAGTGGGGGCGAACCTACTCAGCCTGGAAAACTCGGTCGCATAGCCATCGACCGTCCTGTCTCCTTGCTTCAAGTTGGTGAATCTGGTCTGCAGGTCGTACCGTGCCACCGTATCGAAGTACTTTGTCTGGAATCTCTCTCTGAACGTCGTCCAAGTGTTTGGTGCCGCTAACCCCATGGCCTGAGCTGTCCACCAATCGTGAGCCAAGTCTAACAATTGTAGGCGTACTACCGCCACCTTCTCATTTTCAGGTGTCCCAGCTGCTTCTAGAACCACCTCGGTATCCTGAAGCCAAGCGTCCGTGGCAATCGCATCTTCACTGCCGTCAAAGAAGGGAGGGTTCAAGCGCTTGAAACTGTTGGCCGCCTGATTCCCTTGGGGACCTCCTCGGTTTAGTGCATCATCAACTTCCTGGTATAAGGCGTCGCCTCGACGATCTTGGGTTGCAAGCAGTTCTCTGATAAGCCCTACCAAAGGTCCCTCATCCTGTCTAGCTGGTTGAACGGGCGGAGCTGCCTGAACTGGGGGTTCTGAGCCTCCGGGAAGCATAACTCGGGAGGCTACTCCAGAGTGCTGAGCTTGATCTTCCTGGCGCTGGGGTGCTTGTTGAGCTTCCCCTGGCTGGTTGGCAGGTCCGGGAGCAATGCCGCTGAAGAAGACGACATAGGGAACAGTAAAGAAAGGACCAGGACAGATCAATGATACAAGCATGTGATCAGGTCAAGAATCTCAGGGATTTGAAGATACGAGTAGAGATCAAGGGCAAATATTGATTGAGACATCTATTCGGTAAACCCCCATATTTCTTGATTGACAAGACCTGCATGGGCCACCACTTAAACCGTGTCACGCCCCAGAACCAGAATACTGGAGAGCGGGGGCGGACATGGCCAGCTACGTATATTGAAATAGAATACATCTCAACTATACGGTCACGGCTGTCTAGATATGAGGGTTTACTACAAGCCAGCAGTCTCTTAAGGTCAAGCCTATTGTCTCAATCTCTAGCAATTAACAGAGTTACAAGATGTTAGAGCATCAAATATATATATATATAAGGCGTCCCAAATATTACATATCGGATGATCATGAAGCTAGTCGTACAAAATGATAGAACTAGCAAGAGTTCGGTCATACATGATCAATCCTAGGATTTGTTAATTATGTTTACAGCCCGTAGGCAGACAGTAAATAAATGTGCATCGAGCTAACAGGTGCTCGTCGGCTAAACGCCTCAAAAGAATAAATTTACATATAAGTGGGTGAAACAAAAAGGGAAAACCCACTCGTAGCCCGGGTTCCGTCTAGTGTTCACCGTTGGGCTGGAAGCTTGGTAGATCCTCGGGAGCTGCTCCAAAATCTGGCCACACAAAACCAGCTGGGTCAAACCCCAGAAAGAGCAAGTGCCACAAGGAGGCCACAAATAAGAACAAAAGCCAGCATATCAGAACATAAAGAATAAAAGAAAGTACAAGTAGTAAAGTATACATGGCGATAAACGACTAGGGACGTGGAACCATTCCGGGAGCCAGGTTACAATCCTTAAACCAAACAAGGACCGGGATTGTACCCCTTCGCCTGAATAGCTCACTGTCTCTACCCATTTATCGTTAGAGATAAGTAAAACAATCATGATCAAGAGTTCCAGGTACAGGGGCTAGACAAGACTTAGACAGAGCTGGACACCATTCATTCACAATCGGCCAAACAAGTACTACGGCTTACTACTTTAACTAACTAGGGTTATCACAAGCCTAATTACTAACAAGATGCAAGTGAGAATTTCCAGTCCCAAGCCCTGCAGACCATCCAGTTATCCTTTCGCGGGTTGAGAGTTATAGGTGGGTACATTGCCCGGGAGACAAATGTACCCTTAGGTGACTTAGAGGGTGCAACACATGACAGTGTGCTGGAAATGTGCTCTACTCGTCGACAAGCTACAAGTCCATTAAAGCGCCCAGATAACGAGATTACCTGTGACTGGGAATTCTCTATGTTCTAGTTTGATCTAATCATTAGCCTAATCCAATTCAGCGCGAGTCCCTGGCCGTGGTACCCAGGAAGTCACATCCTAGACATGATGCAAGACAAGACAAGTGGATTGTACAAGCAAGCAAGCAGGAGCACCTACGGTGTCAAGTTGATTATACGAGTCAAGTTACAAGTTACAAGTCAAGTCAAGTCAGGAGTGCGCCGCCACAGGCCACTATCAAGTTATCAAGATAAATCATGTCAGGGTACTGTCAGAAGTGCGCCACGACGGGCTACTATCATGTCAGGTTGGTCATGTCAGGAGTGCACCACTACGGGTCACTGTCATGTTACGCTAGTTCCTTGTCATACCATGCCATGTACAATAGTCATTCCAAACATATTAAGTAAAAAATTAAGTTCATGTCAAAAGGCGTAAGGATATAAAATGGGCATAAAATATCTAATAAAATACTAATATAAATAGGACTATAGAAGAGCCAAGATCAAGAAATAAACGAATTCATCATAGACAAGTAGGTTGTGCAGGGTATATACTGCGCAGGGTGCCAAGTGCGCAGGTGTCAATTGCGCAGGGTGAGCTGCGCAGGGTACCAACTGCGCAGGGTGAGCAACACAGCAGATAGATTACGCTGGATCAGGTTGTACAGGAATGGATGGCACAGGGTCAGATTGCGCATGAGTGGAGTGCGCAGGGATAGATTGTGTATGAGCAGACTGCGCATGAGCGGACTGCGCATGAATCCATGCGCACTCGGGTTGAGCGCAGTTCACCAAGAGGCAAGCTGTGCGGTCGACGCTGCGCTAAGGAGCGCTGGCCGAAGGGGAATGCACAATCCAGCCCTGCGCTAAAGAGCGCAGGCTGCTGTCTTCTTCTCCAGGCCGAGAAGAAGACTCCAAGAACTCTAAGGTTCAAAACTTCATAACTTAGTCAAATCAAAACCAAATCTAGATTTTCAAAGTTCTAACTTGAGTAAAATCGAATTCTCTTCCACATGGAAGCATCAAAACATGCAAAAATCGAAGTTTAATGGATCAAAACCAAGGATTTTCGAAAATGGTTAAAACCTAGATCTAGGAAAATGAAAGCTCCAAATCACAAAATGTCAAGTTCTAAAGTTATTCTCCATGGCCTAATCTAGTTAATGGACAAATAAAAAGTAGTACTTATTTGATGGCAAGGTGCACTTGCCTATGGGTTGGGGAGTTGTGTGGAAGAAGGAAGAAGAAGAAGTAGTAAGAAATTAATGGAGTTATGGAGGAGAGAGAAAAGGTTGGTAGGTTTTGATGAGGGTGGTTGTGATGGAATGGAGGTGGAGAATAGGCTAAGGTGTTCCACTCATGATGAACCAAACCAAACCAAACTAACTCCACAAAATAAAACCAAGCCATGGTCCAAAACCCATTTACGAGAACCCGAATCCACAAGTCGAGAAAATAAAATACGTGCCAAAAATCAAATTACGAGTACAAATACGAAATACAGGAAATAGGGGTGACACTGGCCGCATAAGCCCGTTCCCCTCCTGGCCGCATGAGCCTGTTCCCGCTGGCCGCATGAGTCTGTTCCCTCCTGGCCGCATGAGTCTGTTCCCCTCCTGGCCGCATGAGCCTGCTCTTTCTGGCCGCATGAGCCCGTTCCCCTCCTGGCCGCATGAGCCCGTTCCCCCTGGCCGTATGAGTTTGTTCCCCCCTGGCCGTATGAGCCCGTTTCCTCTGGCCGCATGAGTCTGTTACCCCTAGCCGCATGAGCCCGTTTCTCCTTAGCCGTATGACCCTATTTCTCATTAGCCGTATAACCCTGTTCTCATTGCCGCATGACCTTGTTTCCCCGAGCCGCATGGCTCTTCCCACAGCCTTGCCCTTTTTTATTATTCTGGTTGTTATATTTATGCTTATGTCTCACGACCCTCTGTGTAACTTGCGTCCCTTGATGGAATGCTTGTACCATGTTAATTCTGAATATGTTCCATGAACACGATAGTGGCCCGTTGTGGCGCACTCACGACAAAAATGATTGACAAGTAACATGGCATGATAGTGGCACGTCGTGGAGCACTCTTGATAAGTAAACCTGACATGATATACATCGATATGTTGTTGCGACAGCTAGCACGACATGATAAAAATGAATGGCCTGGACACCGTGGGCGATTGTGTTTGTACAAATAAACCAGTATTGTCTTACATTATGTCTAGGACGGGGACCCCTGAGTACCACGGTCAGGGGTACCTACTGAAATTGACTAAGGCTAATAACTAGAATAATCCAGTAGTTATGAAGAGATTTCCCGGCTACAGGCAATCTTGTTATCTGGGCGCGCAAGTGGACTTGTAGCCTGCCAACGAGTAGGCCACATTTCCAACACATTGTCATGTGTTGCACCCTTCATGAACGGATATTCGACCTGGATAACCTGGATGGTCTGCAGGACTTGTGGCTGTTGGAATAATCTCATTGCATCTTGCTAGTAACTAGGCATGTGATAACCCTAGTTAGTTAAAGTATCAAGTTGTACTTATTGCTTGGCCGGAAATGTTGTATGGAGTCTAAGTCTTGTCTTGTCCCAGTACCTGGTTAATTCAGTAACATGATTGCTTATGTTTACCTTGTCAATAACTGATCGAAATAACTTCTCATCTCTTGATATTTATTGCCCTATTTAGATTTCATGTCTTAATTATCTTCTTATTTTATGTTCTGATATGCTGGTTTTAGTTCTTAAGTGAAGCCTCCTTTGTGGCACTTGTTCTTCCTGGGATCTGACCCAGCTGGTTTTGCGTGGCCAGATACCGGAGCAGCTCAAGAGGATCTCCCTACCTTCCAGCCAGATGGTGACCACCAGGCATAACCCTGGCAACGAGTGGGTTTTATTTTTTTCTCCCACTCTATTATAAAAATATTTTTTTGAGGCATTTAGCCGACGAGCACGTGTTAGCTCGATTGCACTTTACTTACTGTCTGCCTACGGGCTGTAGCATGATTAACAAATCCTAGGGTTGATCATGTATGACTGAAACTCTTGTTAGTCTTCACATTTTGTATGACTAGCTTCATGATCATCCAAATATGTAATGTATGGGACGCCTTACCATTGTATATTTGGTGCTCTGACATCTTGTAACTGTTATTACTTGCTTGAGATTGAGACAATAGGCTTATTCATGACCATAAGAGACTGATGGCTTGTAGTTAAACCCTCATATATCTAAACAGTCGTGACCGTATAGCGAGGTGGATTCCATTTCAATATACGTAGCTGGCTATGTAAGCCCCCGCTCTCCAGTATTCTGGTTCTGGGGCGTTACATGGTTTAAGTGGTGGCTCATACAGGTCTTATAAATCAAGATATGTGAGGGTTTACTGAATAGATGTCTCAATCAGCACTCGCCCTTGATCTCTGCTCGTACCCTCTAAATTCTTGAATTCTTGACCTAATCACATGCTTGTGTCTTTGATCTATCATGTCCTTCCTTATTGTTCCCTGTGTCGTCTTCTTCAGGGGCACTGTTCCTGGTCCTACCGATCGGCAAGGCGGAGCACCTCCCGTGGGCTAGCAGCAACCTGGAGATCAAGCCCAGCATTCAGGAGTAGCCTCCAGAGTCATGCCTACTGGGGGTCAAGAGCCACCAGTTCAGCCAGTCCAGCCTGCAGAGCCTGATGATGGCACCTTGGTGGGTCTCATCAGGACATTACTAGGATCTCAAGATCGTCGGGGCGACGCCCTGTACCAGGCAGTACAAGATGCTATAAAAAGAGGCAGTCATCAAGGGAACTAGGCAGCCAACAGCTTCAAGCGTTTGAACCCACCCTTCTTCGACGGTAATGAGGATGCGATTGCCGCAGATGCTTGGCTGTAGGATACAGAAGTGATTCTAGAAGCGGTGAAGACGCCGGAGAACGAGAAGGTGGCGGTAGTACGCCTACAGTTATTGGATCTTGCCCGCAGCTGGTGGGCAGCACAGGCCGTTGGATTAGTGGCACCTGTCGCGTGGGCAGTATTTCGAGAAAGATTCCAGACCAAGTACTTCGATATTGTAGCTCGGTACGATCTACAGATGAGGTTCACTAATCTGAAGCAGATGGACAGGACGGTCGACGGATATGCGGTCGAGTTTTCGAGACTTAGTCGATTTGCTCCCACCTTGCTAGCGACCGAGTTCGACAGAGCCCAGCGGTTCCAACAGGGGCTCCATCTAAAGATTTTATTGGCAGTAGAGTAGTTTGAGCATCAGACTTTTGATACGGTATTGAGAGAAGCCAGGAGGCACGAGTATACCTCTCAGAGGATCGTAGACAGGATCGGAGGTCGAAAGCGATCTCATGGCCACATGAATCAGTCTTCAGCACCAGCCCCGGCAGCTAGGACTTTGACAATTGGAACTCCGAGGCGGGCGGCCTCAGTGACGTTGGTTCAACATTCAACCCCGACGAACCCTCAGCAGCAGAAGCAGAAGCACTCTTTCGCAGTAGGATTTCCATATTATGGGAAACTAGGACATGTGGTGGCAGAATGTCACCGGGCACAGGGCTTATGCTTGGTTTGTGGAGCACCGGACCACAGGATTAGGAACTGCTCGAATAGGGGGAGTTCATCTTCTTCAACCTTTTCTAGTCCCTCGGTTAGGGGACCTGCCCCAGTATCAGTCCAGCAGCAGCAGCAGTACCCGTTTCTGAGGCCCTTGCCGCCTCAGGCCCAAGCATTTCAGCAGCAGAACCCCCAGCAGTATGCACAAGTCCAAGATCAGACCCAGAATCGACAGAAAGATTTTTAGCAGAGGGGACCCGCACCCAGAGGACATGGTCAGGCGATGGTAATGACCGTAGAAGAAGGATTGGTACCATGTGAGGTAGTGGCAGGTACTATTCTCGTCAACTCCTTTCCAGCATCAATGTTATTTGATTCTGGTGCATCGCATTCATTCATGTCTGCACGATTCACGACACGGATAGGACTGGAGCCCGAGTCATTATCAGTAAGGCTCAATATACTTACTGGTAACGGTCTTATAGGAGTAGATAGAGTATTTTCCTCGTGTCAGATCGTAGTTAGCGGTAGAGAGTTCCCCGCTAGATTGATAGAGTTTCCAATGGCCGATTATGATGTGGTCTTAGGGATGGATTGGTTAAGAAACCAGTATGCTAGAATAGACTGTCATGTTGGCAGGGTTGTTTTTAGCATTCCAGGCGAGCCAGAGTTTTCTTTTTCCCAAGGCGAAGTTGAACCTTCTTCTCCAGTATTGCGGATGGCAATAACAGCAGTACAGTTATCCCGGATAGTCGAGAAGTTTCTAGATGTTTTTCCAGAAGAGCTTCCAGGAATGCCGCCAGAGCGAGAGATTAAGTTTACTATCGACTTGATCCCAGGGACAGCTCCAGTGTCGGAGAGAGTCTAAGGATGGCGCCATCAGAGTTAGAGATATTGTACAAGATGATTGAAGAACTCAGGACCAAGGGATTCATTCGTGCAAGTGGATCGCCTTGGGGAGCCCCGATGCTTCTTGTGAAAAAGAAGGATGGTACGTCCAAATTATGTGTAGATTATCGTACCTTGAACTCAGTAACAATCAAGAACAGATACCCTCTTCCGAGGATAGATGACTTTGTTTGATCAACTCAAGGGGGCAGCAGTATTCTAGAAGATTGACTTGCGGTCAGGATACCATCAGATCAGAGTCAGAGAGCAGGATATCCCGAAGACAGCTTTCAGATATAGATGTGGGCATTAGGAGTTCCTTGTTATGCCATTTAGAGCAACCAATGCGTCGGCTGTATTCATGGACCTTATGAATCGTATCTTCATGCCTTATTTGGATCAGTTCGTGATTGTGTTCATAGACGACATCCTGGTCTACAGCAAGAGTGAAGTGGAGCATGAGCAGCATCTCAGAGTTATCCTCCAGATTTTCAGAGAGCGCTAGTTGTATGCGAAGTTCAGTAAATGCGAGTTCTGGCTCGAACGCATTTCATACTTGGGTCATATCATCACCAGAGGAGGAGTAGAAGTGGATCCCCAGAAGATCGTGGCTATCGAGACATGGCCAGTACCTAGCACAGTTGCAAAAGTTCGCAGTTTTCTTGGCTTGGCCGGCTACTACTAGCAATTTATTTCAGACTTTGCTCGAATTTCAGTACCATTGACCTAGTTGACCCGCAAGGATGTGTAGTTTGCTTGGACAGCAGAATGTCAAGATTCTTTTGAGAAGTTGAAGCAAGGCTTGATGACGGCACCCATTCTCACGCTTCCAGATGGGACCGGGGGATTCTCAGTGTATTGTGATGCTTCAGATAGAGGTTTGGGATGTGTTTTAATGCAGCATGGGAAGGTAATAGCTTATATGTCACGTCAACTTTTTGATCATGAGAGGAATTACCTAACCCATGACTTGGAGTTGGCAGCTGTAGTGTTTGCACTAAAGCTTTGGAGACACTACTTGTATGGAGATAGGGTAGAGATTTTTACCGACCACAAGAGCCTGAAGTATGTGTTTACTCAGAAGGATCTTAACATGCGTCAGAGGAGATGGCTAGAGCTGCTTGTGGATTATGATATCAACCTGCAGTATCATCCTGGGAAGCCAACGTTGTTGCAGATGCATTGAGCAGGAGAGCTGGAGTTTATTTTCTAATAGCGCAACCAGAGTTATTAGCAGATCTTCAGAAGATGGATATAGAAGTTGTCCTTCCTACCAATGTGGCATTGATGGCCAGTATGCAAGTTCAGTCCAGTATAGTTGAGAGGATCAAGTTAGCTCAATCAGCAGATTCCAAGCTTCAGCAACTTAGAGCAGAGTGTGTAGCAGGACGAAGACCAGAGTTATGTATCCATAAGGATGGTACACTTCGACATGGGAAGCGTCTTTGTGTATCCAGTGGAGATATCAGACAGGAAGTCATGGCAGAAGCTTACAGTTTGCAGTATTCTATTTATCCCGGTGGCACGAAGATGTACCGTGATATCCGTCAGCACTTTTGGTGGAATGGCATGAAGATGAAGAAAGTCCAGTTTGTCTCTCGGTGTTTGATTTGCCAACAAGTTAAAGCTGAGCATCAGAGACCGGCTGGACTTCTTCAGCCCTTGCCGATTCCAGAATGGAAGGGGAAGCATATAACCATGGATTTTATGACTGGATTACCTAGGTCCCTGGCCGGTAGAGATGCTATTTGGGTTATTATAGACAGGCTCACGAAGGTGGCTCACTTTCTTCCGTTCAGAGTTGGTCAATCGACGGTTCAGCTAGCAGAGATGTACCTCAGGCAGATTATCAGATTTCATGGTGTACCAGACAGTATCACCTCAGACAGAGATTCAAGATTTATGTCGCACTTTTGGCGCAGTCTGCAAGAGAGTTTGGGAACTCACCTCCAGTTCAGCTCAGCTTATCATCCGTAGACAGATGGTCAGTCAGAGCGTACCATACGAACCTTGGAAGATATGTTGAGATCTTGTACACTCGACTTCGATGGTTTGTGGGAGGATCACCTGCACCTGGTGGAGTTCTCGTACAATAACAGTTTCCAAGCCAGTATCCAGATGGCACCGTTCGAGGTAGTATATGGTAGGAAGTACAGATCCTCGCTAGCATAGGACGATGTTGGAGAGAGACAGATGCTCGGTCCGGAAATAAATACTCAGACAGTTGAGGTGGTCAGAAGAGTCAGAGATCATCTTCGCGTCGCACAAGATCGCCAGCACCGTTGGGCCGATTCTCATCGGCGCCCCCTTGAATTTTCTGTCGGCAACCACGTATTCCTTAGGATATCGCCTAACCATGGCGTCATTTATTTTGGCGTACGGAGAAAGCTTAGTCATAGGTATATAGGGCCGTTCGATATCCTCGAGCGAGTAGGTGATGTGTCCTATCGTCTCGCTCTTCTGTCGTCGCTAAGTGAGGTGCATGACGTGTTCCATGTATCCCAACTACGACGGTATATCCCGGACCCGAGCCACATCCTGGATCATTCGGAATTGGTTGCTGGTACCAACCTTTCGTATAAGGAGAGGCCCGTGTCTATATTGGACTGGAGGGAGAAGATACTCAAGAACAAGACTATTAGTTTAGTCTGTGTTGCTTGGGGTCATCACTCTCTAGGAGAGTCAACGTGGGAGCGTGAAGATGATATCCGATATCGATATCCTGACATATTTGACTCGTAAGGTATAATGTCTTTTTTATGCCTTATGCTCTCAATTCTTTGCATGAATGAATGATTGCATGGTGGACTGCTTAGTATAGATTGTCTGTGATTAGTATAGCTTGTCCTTGCCTCTCTAGCCTCTTAATTAAATTTTGAGGACGGAATTCTTTTAAAGTGGGTAGAGTTGTAACACTCGTAGTTCGTATTACGTATTTTGGTATACGTGTACGTATTTTGACTCATATTGCATGTCTCATTGCATGGTTTATTTTGGCATTTCATTTGGCTTGGTCCGGTTCGGTTTGCTTGGTTCGGCTTGATTCAGTTTTTGCATGTGGTCCAATCCCACCTACCACCCACTCTCTTCCTTTATAAGCCACCAACCCATTTCTTTCTCCTCATTCACTTCTTTATTTACTTTTTCTTCTTTCTCTATTAACTCTCTCCACCTACCAAGAGAGGCTTAGGCAAGTGCAACTTGTTTCATGGAGGAACTCAATTTTTGTTGTTCTATTTTCTTCCTCACGAGATTCTAAGACACTTTAGTACTTAGCATATTTAATTTCCATGGTTCATTTAATATAGATCTAAGCTTGTTGCATTTCTGGATTTCTTGGGTTTTGATCTATCAAGCTTTATTATTTTCAAGTTTTGATGGTTTTATATTGTAGAGAATTATATTCTGCCCCATTTTGACCTATGGAAGTCCGAATTTTGACCTTAAATAAAGGATTAATGGAGCCTGGAAGCAATGGCTTTCATGGTTCTTCTTCTCGGAAAAGTTGGAGAAGATGAGCAGTGCTTGACCGCATGGCCTTTTCAAGTGGCAAGTCCCCTGGCCGCATGAGCCCGTTTCCCTCCTGGCCACATGAGCCTGTTCTCCCTGGCCGCATGAGTCTGTTCCCTCCTGGCCGCATGAGTCTGTTTCCCTCCTGGTCGTATGAGCCCGTTCCTCCTGGCCGCATGAGCCCGTTTCCCTCTTGGCCGCATGAGCCCATTCCCACTGGCCGCATGAGTCTGTTCCCTCCTGGCTGCATGAGTCTGTTCCCCTCCTGGCTGTATGAGCCCGTTCCTTCGGGCCGCATGAGCCCGTTTCTCCTGGCCGCATGAGCCCGTTCCCCTCTTGGCCACATGAGCCCGTCCCCTCCTGGCCGCATGAGCCCGTTCCCCCTGGCCGCATGAGTCTGTTCCCCCCTGGCCGCATGAGCCCGTTCCCCCTGGCCGTATGAGCCCGTTTCTCCTTAGCCGTATGACCTTGTTTCTCATTAGCCGCATAACCCTGTTCTCATTGTCGTATGACCTTGTTTCTCCGAGCCGCATGGCTCTTCCCACAGCCTTGCCCCTTTTTATTATTTTGGTTGTTATATTTATGCTTATGTCTCACGACCCTCTGTGTAACTTGGGTCCCTTGATGGAATGCTTGCACCATGTTAATTCTGAACATGTTCTATGAATACGATAGTGGCCCGTTGTGGCGCACTCACGACAAGAATGATTGACAAGTAACATGACATGATAGTGGTCCGTCGTGGCGCACTCTTGATAAGTAAACTTGACATGATATACCTCGATATGTTGTTGCGATAGCTAGCACGACATGATAAGAATGAATGGCCTGGACACCGTGGGCGATTGTGTTTGTATAAATGAACCAGTATTGTCTTGCATCATGTCAAGGACAGGGACCCCTGAGTACCACGGTCATGGGTACCTACTGAAATTGACTAAGGCTAATAACTAGAATAATCCAGTAGTCATGAAAAGATTTTCCGGCTACAGGCAATCCCGTTATCTGGGGGCACAAGTGGACTTGTAGCCTGCCAACGAGTAGGACACATTTCCAGCACACTGTCATGTGTTGCACCCTTCATGAACGGATGTTCGACCTGGATAACCTGGATGGTCTACAAGGCTTGAGGCTGTGGGAATAATCTCATTACATCTTGCTAGTAACTAGGCCTGTGATAAGCCTATTTAGTTAAAGTATCAAGCCGTACTTATTGCTTGGCCGGGAATGTTGGATGGAGTCTAAGCCTTGTCTTGTCCCAGTACCTGGTTACTTCAGTAACATGATTGCTTATGTTTACCTTGTCAATAACTGATCGGAATAACTTCTCATCTCTTGATATTTATTGCCTATTTAGATTTCATGTCTTAATTATCTTCTTATTTTATGTTCTGATATGCTGGTTTTAGTTCTTAAGTGAAGCCTCCTTTGTGGCACTTGCTCTTCCTGGGATCTGATCCAGCTGGTTTTGCGTGGCCAGATACCGGAGCAGCTCTAAAGGATCTCCCTACCTTCCATCCAGATGGTGACCACCAGGCGTAACCCTGGCAACGAGCGGGTTTTATTTTGCTCTCCCACTCTATTGTAAAAATATTCTTTTAAGGCGTTTAGCCGACGAGCACGTGTTAGCTCGATTGCACTTTACTTACTGTCTGCCTACGGGCTGTAGCATGATTAACAAATCCTAAGGTTGATCATGTATGACTGAAACTCTTGCTAGTCTTCACATTTTGTATGACTAGCTTCATGATCATCCAAATATGTAATGTATGGGACGCCTTACCATTGTATATTTGGTGCTCTGACATCTTGTAACTGTTATTACTTGCTTGAGATTGAGATAATAGGCTTGTTCATGACCATAAGAGACTGATGGCTTGTAGTTAAACCCTCATATATCTAGACAGGCATGACCATATAGCGAGGTAGATTCCATTTCAATATACGTAGCTGGCTATGTATGCCCCCGCTCTCCAGTATTCTGGTTCTGGGGCGTTACAACCCTTAAATTCGAGGACAAATTTATTTCTAAGGTGGGTAGATTTGTAAGCCCACTTCCCAATTTTTTATTTTTTATTTGATTACGATTTACTTTTATGGTCATTAGGAGTCGTACCTAAGCTCATAAGGGAGCTATAATCATATTATGGTCATTTGGACCTTAGTAAGCATTGTTTAGCTATTTTATAGCTTACTATAATTTTTAGATATTTTTAGATAATTATTTTATTTAGTTTTATATAGTTTAAAGGCTTCCATTATTTATTATGAGGCCATTTGGGGATAATTTGAGGTAAAGTATTTTTAATTATATTTTAGAAGGTTGAATATATTTTTTATAATTTTTATAATTTTTCTGCAATTATTTTGATAATTTTAATATTAGAAAACCTATTTTCTAGGACCTCTAGAATTTATTATTCTAGTATATGAGCAAATATTGACCCCAAATATTTTTCTATGGTTCATTATACTATTTTATATTTTCTAGAATTTTTCCATAATTTTTGGGAATTTTTAAGTATTTATTTATTAAGGTTTATTTTGAAAGGCTTCCAATATTTATTATGAGGCCATTTGGGACTAATATGAGGTAAAGTATTTTTATTTATATTGTAGAAGGTTAAATATATTTTCTATAATTTTCTACAATTTTTTAGGAATTTTTAGGATTTTATTTGAGTTTATTTGGACTTAAAATAATTTTTAAATAACTTTCTGAATTAAATAAATAATTACCCAGTCATTCACCAGGGGGGCCACCTGTCGGCGCCAACTGCTACAGTAACCGCCTCTTTCTCCCTCCTATATATATCTTAAAGTATTTCGTAAACCCTAATATTCACTTGGCCGTTTTGAGAGAGTTGCTCTTTGGAGACCCCGACTTCACGGAGCGATTGCCGTCAACCACGACGTGATTTTAGCGTGCCATTTTTTTTATTGGATTCGTCTCGAGGTAAGCTTTCTGAATATGTAATTTATTTTCCTATAGTTTGTTCCTAAATTTCTAGAGAATCCGTAGAGTGTCAGTTGTCCGAAACTTGACACGTTTTGGTGTTTTCGAGATTTCGGGAGGACCGGAAATCGAAATCACGAACCGTCAGAAGTTTCAGAAAGCTAAGACAGAGCTCTACGACAATATTTTTCCTATAAATTAGTTTGTTCATCTAGTATTTTAGTTATTTTGTTGAACTCAAAATTGATCGGTGAATCACCGTTTTGGTCACGATTAGCTATAACGGCGATGTCTTTTGACCAAAACGTGAATTTGCAGTACGGTTGATTCCTAGCACACTTGTGGTGCTGAAATCTACCAAGGTGCATTTTCAAAATATAGAGTTCACGACGTTTGACTAGATAGTCAATGGCACGTCCTCGATTTGCGTGCCTATGGTTTCCAAAATTAGAAACATGACTTTTTATGGCCAAACTTCCTATGTTTAGATTATATTCAGATTATTATTAGATTAAATTAGGTTTTTAAGTCATTTATTCCTAGAATTAACTATTATTATATTAGTCAACCCATTAGCCACTTATTCCATGAATTTAGAACTAGAACCTTAGAATTGACTTGTGATTTTCGTACATAGTTTGTGGTACGTTGTATGTTATAGGTTGACAGCTTCTAGATTGGCAATCCCCTCATCCTCGACTTGTGACTACGGTTCGTACAAGGATTTAGGCAAGTGCACTTTCTGATTGCTTTCGATTCATAGTAGCCTTTCCATTTCATGTTTATGTATATGCTCTCTTGCTTGTTGACACATTGTTACACGGATTAGTGGCATGGATCTCTACATACTTTATTCCGTGATTGTCATGTTTTCGTGTTTCGTGACTTGTTCGAGTCCATGAGTACTAGTCGAAAGGGGAAATATCTTAGTAGACATATGGACTACCCAGAACTATCCTCCGTGTCTTTCGTAGAGAATGGCAGCTGCACACGACACGTGCAGGGTGCTTGATTTATCTCCTAGCCGTTCACATGTCGAAACTGGTATTTCAAAACACATAGATAGTTGTCTTTACTTGTTTTCCTCATTTTCTTCACCACTTGCCATGTCATCCTAGTTACATGTTCCTTTTCTAGCTGATATATCATGTTGTAGAGTTATCTACTTTCTTTCATGATTTGTCATGATATCGGTCTTATTTTCTAGATCATCTCACATATGTTATTTTATATCTTGTAAATTCTATTGTGTTTTTGATTTGTCGTCGGTTTGTGTGCTTGTTCCATTCCTGACTGGAAACCAACATTTTTCAGGTTTAGCTGTGGCTTCACTTAGCATGGGGAGATGCGGGTGTACTTGCAGGCAGAAACCTAAAAATTAGATAGAAGTGGTATCATTTTCATTAATTGTAAGAACCTTGTATTTTCTTTAAATATAAATGTTGTAAAAGTTGTAATCAATTTAGAAATATGAATGAGCAATAAATGTTATATTTTATGATTTTGAGCATCTTGGCCGTGATAGCGTTCTACCGCCGACTCTGCGGCATAGGCTGGCTTGGACACGTCTCGTATCCGAAAAGCGGATGCGGGTCGTGACAAGGCTGCTCTCATTGTGGGAAGCCTGGACACATGGTTTCAGAGTGTCACAGAGCACAGGGATTGTGCTTGGCTTGTGGGGCACTGGATCACAAGATAGGGTCATGCCCGTATAGAGCCAGTTCATCGTCGTCAACCTTAACCAGTCTATCGGTTAGGGGTCCAGCACCAGTACAGCAGCAATACCAGCCTCCGAGGCCATTGCCGCCTCAGGCTCAACAGTATGTCCAAGCTCAGATTCAGAACCGGCATAGAGGTTTCCAACAGAAGAGACCAGCACCAAGAGGACAAGGTCAGATTATGGCTCTTACCGTGGAAGAAGAATTGGCATCAGGTGAGGTGGTGGCAGGTACCATTCTCGTCAACTCTTTTCCAGTATCAGTATTATTTGATTCGGGTGCATCGTATTCATTTATGTCTGCACGATTTGCTACACGGATAGGAATAGAGCCCGAGTCATTATCAGTAAGGCTCAATATACTTATTGGTAATGTTCTTGTGGGGGTAGATAGAATCTTTTTCTCGTGTCGAATCGTAGTTAGCGGTAGAGAGTTTTCTGCTAGATTGATAGAATTTTCGATGGCCGACTATGATGTGGTCCTAGGAATGGATTGGTTGAAGGATCAATACGCAAGAATAGACTGCCATATTAGCATAATTATTTTTGGTATTCCAGGCGAACCAGAGTTTTCATTTTCCAGAGGCGAAGTAGAACCTTCTCCACCAGTCTTGCGGATGGCAGTAGCAGTAGCCGTTCAGTTTTCCAGAGTAGTAGAAGAGTTTCCTGATGTATTTTCCGAAGAGCTTCCAGGCATGCCCCCAGAGAGAGATAAAGTTCACCATTGATTTGCTTCCAGGAACGGCACCAGTGTCAGAGAGAGTCTACAGAATGGCACCTTCAGAATTGGAGATCCTGTAAAAGTTGATTGAAGAACTCAGAACCAAGGGATTCATTCGTGCTAGTGGACAAAATTTTGTAGATCTAAGTTTACTCAAATCTTGGTTTTCTTGGGTTTTGATCTATTAAACTTTATTATTTTCAAGTTTTTATTGTTCCATAGTGTAGAGAATTTATTCTACCCAATTTAGACCTTTGAAAGTCCCAATTTTGAGCTGTTTTAAGGGATTTATGAACTTGGGAAGTTCATGGGTTCCATGAACTCATGCTCTCAGTATGGAGAAGAAGAACAGTGCTGGGCACATAGCTCTTTTTATGCGCCTACCGCAGCCTTTCCTTTGGGCGCATAGCCCTATATATGCGACCAAGGCACCCTGTTTTTTCTGCTTAGGTGCATAGCTATTGATATCCGCCCAAGGCACCCTGCTTTCTTCTGATTGGGCGCATAGTTATTGTATGCGCCCAAAGCTTTTTTCCCTGCCTGGGCGCATAGTCTCTGATATGTGTCTGAGGCATTATGTTTCTTCTGCTTTGGCGCATAGCTCTTGATATACGCCCAAAGCTTTTCCCCTGCCTGGACGCATAGTCTTTGATATGTGTCTAAGGCATTATGTTTTATTCTACTTGGGCGCATAGCTCTTGGTATGCGCCCACTTAGCCATGGAGGCTAGTCTCCAGGCTTGTCTTCCAGTGCACCTTGTCTCCATCATGTGGGCGCATGTACTCTTAGGCTCCTGCCTTCCTTAGTACATGCACCCTGGGTGCATGCTCTTTAGGTGAATGCTCCCTTCGGGCGCATGCTTCTTTGGGCGCATGCCTGTTTATGGGCGCATGATGCTTTGGGCGCATGCTGCCTTGGCGCATGCTGCCTTGGCGTATGCTGCCTTGGCGCATGCTGCCCTTGGGCGCATGCTGTCCCTGGCCCTCTTCTTTTTGCCATGATAATTCGTGTTACCTTATCCATGTTTGACCCCATGGTCCTTAGTGTAAGTTGTGACCTTTGAACATGATAGGCATCTTCCATGATATGGCCTTGTATAATGTATTATCTGTGTTTCCTATGTACTCCAGGCTTTAAGCACGATCTTAGCATGACATGTATACTCCTTGATAACTCCTTCGGTGGCCCATCATGGCGCTCTCTTAACCAATAAATTCCTGGCATACACGAGCACAACATGATAAACATAACACGACATGGCAATATGGCTTAGCATGATAACTCTTAATAGTGGCCCATTGAGGCGCACTCTTGACAAGCCCCTTGACATGATAACTCTAACAGTGGCCCGTAGTGGCGCACTCTTGACAAGTAACAAGTAAACATGACATGTACAAGCTTGATAGTGGCCCGTGGTGGCACACCTCTGACAGGTAATCTTGAAAAGTAACTCTCGTATTGACACCGTAGGTAATTTCTCTTGATTGTAGTCTGTACAAGCTATATGTCTCGTCTCGCATCATGTCTAGGACATGGATTCCTGGTTACCACGGTCAGGGATTCATAAGAATCTGACTAAGTTAATGACTAGTTTGATCATGTAGATCATAAAGAGAATTCCCAGTTACAGGCAATCCTGTTATTTGGGCGCCTCAAGTGGACTTGTAGCCTGCCGACGAGTAGGACACATTTCCAGCACACTGTCATGTGTTGCACCATACAGTCACCTAATCAACTCTCTCAACATGCAGAAGGATAACTGGATAGTCTGCAGGGCTTGTGACTGCTGGAACATCTCATTGCATCTTGTAGTAACTAGGCTTGTGATAACCCTAGTTAGTTAAAGTATCAAGTCGTACTCATTGCTTGGCCGTGATTGATGGATGGAGTCCATTCTAGTCTTGTCTAGGCAGTACCAATCTATGATTACTTTGGTACATTACTATTTATGCTTTACTCTTGTCGATAAATGATTGGAGACTAAGCTCTATTCAGGTGAAGGGTTACAACCCCGGTCCTTATTTGGTTTACGGGTTGTAACTTGGTTACCGGAATAGTCCTTTAGTTATCTTATCGTTTATCACCATGTCTTCTCTAACTCATGTCTTTCGTTATTATTTATGTCTCATGTACTAATATGCTGGTTTTAGATCTTAAGTGAAGCCTCCCTTGTGAAGCCTCCCTTGTGGCACTTGTTCTTCTGAGTTCTGTCCCAGCTTGTTTTGTATAGCCAGATTTTGGAGTAGCACCCGAGGATCTACCAGTCTTCCAGCCAGATGGTGAACACCAGGCGTAATCCTGGCAACGAGTGGGTTTCTTCTTTTGCTCTCCCAGCTCTCTTATAAATTACTATTTTGAGGACATTTAGCCACCGAGCAAGTGTTAGCTCGTATTGAAACTTACTTTTGTCTGCCTAAGGGCTATAACATGATTGACAAATCCTAGAGTTGATCATGTATGACTTGAACTCTTGCTAGTCTTCACATTTTGTATGACTAGCTTTCATGATCATCTGAATATGTAATATTTGGGACGCCTTACTTTGTATGTCTGATGATCTAATATCTTGTAACATTTACTTGCTTGCTTGAGATTGAGACACTAGGCTTATTCTTGACCATAAGAGACTGATGGCTTGTAGATAAACTCGCATGCATCTAGATAGCCTGTGACCGTATTATGAGGTGGGTTGCACTTCAATGTACGTAGCTGGCTGTGTCTGTCCCCCGCTCTCCAGTATTCTGGTTCTGGGGAATGACAACAACAGCGCACTATCGCCATTTATTTGAATTATGGAGACAGTGGGTTCACAACAGCCAGCAGCGCACTAGCGAGGTACGACCCCTAGAGTTGAATTTATTTCAAAGAAATGTAGGTTATCAAATATTGCTAAAACTATGTCTTAGTGGTCCTCTTTTGATCTTGGATACCCTTGTGTCAATATTGGATAGAGTTAATAAATATCCGATATTGTATCATATTTGAGTCACGAAACCAAGGATTTACTACAGCCAGTTGTACACAGGCGAGACATAAATTCTCGATAAAATGACTTCAGACATGCTTACAGTCTTCGGATACAATAGAGGTTAGGAAAATAAATTATATGCCCTATTGATTCAAAACCAATACTAGTGGAAATATTATAAGTTGGGTAGCATGCCTCCCAACCTAGTAGCCCAGTTATCCTTGTGACCTATTAATGAGGTAATTGACTGACAATAGTAAGTTTACCTAGACTATAGAATTTAGAGGTCTCTAACCCATTGATCGACCAAGGCCTTAGACAAAAGACAAACAGGACAACTATAGAGGCACCAACACCGGATGAGTCTTAGATTTTGATCAACTTAAACTGCTTGTGCCTTCTTTCAATCATAAATCTCGCGTACTTATATTTTCGACTATCTTGACTAACGCTACTATTATAGCCTAGTTTTTGCAAGCTTATCCTTTATCGAGCTTGTTCGGGACGTATGTTTACTGGGGACGCCCACTAACATATTGTCTAATTAGAATCAGTGTATTATGGTCTGATCAACCTTAGTGCATTGGTTCGCTCTTCATATGATTAACCTACGTGGATTGAGATATAGATGCCTCCAGGATCTCATCCGCAACTGCCTTAACAACTCCCCTTGAATTATTCAATCGCCCTTGGTACCTCGTATTCACATTCGATCCCCTCTCCCTTGAACTCTTTATTGTTTTTCATCCTTACTTATTTCGAAAAAACAAATGCTTGTATTTAAGGGAAGATATACACAGAATGTCCTCTTTAGTTCACAATATCACCTATGGCCATGAAAGCTATTATAAAATCACTTTCCATCTATTTGAAATCGGAGAACGATCTTTAAACTTCATCCATGTCTATCGTATCACGTTATCTATTACACCATGATCAGGACTTGAATTTCTCTAACTTCATTAATCATAAAACCTTGCTTTACTTTAATTTCGAGAAATAATTTCTGAAGCATATAGGTTTTGAGCCCTCTCAATTTTAGGATTTACTAGTATTACTAATTGACTAGGATAAGTTAGTTCCCACTAAGATGACAAATTAGTGCCTCATATGTCACGACCCGCACCCGCTTTTTCGGATACGAGACGTGTCCATGCCAGCCTATGCCGCAGAGTCGACGGTAGAACGTTGTCACGGCCAAGATACTCACAATCAACAAATATAACATTTATTGCTCATTCACATTTCTAATAGATTACAACCTTTACAATATTTATATTTAAAGAAGGTACAAAGTCTCACAATAATCTATTACAACAATTTAAGTTATCCAACTAGTTTCTAGGTTCGACCTGCGAGTACACCCATGTCTCCCAATGCTAAAGAAACCGCGATTAACCTGAAAAATGTTGGTTTCCAGTCAGAAATGAAACAAGCACACAAACCGACGGCAAATCGAAAACACAATAGAATTAACAAAACATAAAAATAACATATGTGAGATGAAAACTAGGAAATAACTGATGACATGGCAAGAGGTGAAGAAAACGAGGAAATAAATAAAAGACAACTATCTATGTGTTTTAAAATATCAGTTTCGACATGTGAACGGCTATGGGGTAAATTCGGCACCCTGCACGTGTCGTGTGCAGCTGCTATTCTTTATGAAAGACACGGGGGATGCGTAAGGGGTATTCCACATGTCTACTAAGATATTTTCTCCTTCCGACTACTACTCATGGACTCGAACAAGTCACGAAACACAAAAATATGACAATAAAGAAATAATGTATGTAGATATCCATGACACTAATTCGTGTAACAATGTGTCAACAAACAAGATAACATATGCATAAACATGAAATGGAAAGACTACTATGAATCGAAAGCAATCAGAAAGTGCACTTGCCTGAGGTCTTTTGCTGGTGAAACCGATAGTACAACCACTCAGATGAGTCACTAAAGTCAACACATGCAAAAAGTCTCTGAATGCTGAAATAAACATTACCAACGTTTTCAGAATAGTCAAATTAGCTAGAATTGTATGTCCTTATGTCCAATTCTGTACACAGGGACAAAACGGTAATTTTGGACCCAAACGATGTCCGCCGTTGGACCCGCTTTGCACCAAAAATTATGCTAGAGTCAATGGTCTCTAAAGTCATCAAACTATATGTCAACAGGTCTGGTTTTTCGATACGAACCCATCGTATGTCCAAACTTGGATTCCGGCAGGCCGTGCACAAAATCGCCGGTTGAATCGGATAGTGGGGCCCACTAAAACGGCGATCCATTCAACTGTCTCAGAATCAGACCTAAACTTGGCATACAGGACCAGAAAAATGATACGGTCATGTTGAAGCAAGTTTCGCCTCGATCTGAAGAATGTGCACAAAGTAATTGAGAAATTTGCACAGTAGCCGATACGGTGAATTTTGACAGATACACATCAAATTCGTCGTGCACATGCAACCAATTTGAATTCCGTCAAAGTCTACACGTCCATGAAGCTGATACGCACCTTTCAATGCTTTCGGTTTGTGATCACATCGCCCGGATTGGCGGGACGCACGTCGTATCGAAGGAATTTTCTATATTTTTAATACATTCGTGTACTATTTTTCATGATTTTCAATTCCTGTTTTCATAGCATATAGTAGATGAAATACAGAGTTATGAAAGGGATTTCACTCTCGTATATGTTGTCTAATATATTATTTTAATAGATTCCTTAATCTCTCTATGAACTGGCAGAAATCTGTCTTCCAATTTGGGTCCCTGGGATAAGAGATCTGTCCTGTTCGAGACAGATTTTCGACAACCTCGCCTCTAATTTTCGAGCGATCTGCAAACCTCAAACTCAACCTAATTGAAGTAGTCTATAGCCCTATAGGTTGTAAACGCACGAAAATAATCGGTTCGATAAAACTCAGTGAGACGAGGAAGAAACGAACCTGCAAAGTCGGGTCTAAAAGTGACATTGCTGCTGCTCTCTGTTGCTATTTCTGCCGCGGCTGCGGCTTCTGTCGGCCTGCCGCCGGCCGACGACAGACCTCCGGCCAGCCTGCGGCGGCGCGCACGCAGGGGAGGGGCACGTGTGGGTGAGGTGGCGTAGGAGTTAGGGTTTTCTTGCTTCAAATCCCTCGACCTCGATATATATATACGTCGAGTGTATATAACATCGGTCACTCGGGTTTGGGGGGGAAAACTTAGGATTTGGGCCGGGCCGGGTTGGGAGAAGAATTGGGTTTTGTTTTATTTGTTTTATATTTTTTTTATTTCTTATTAATACTTATATATATATATATATATATATATATATATATATATATATATATGAAGTTGACATTAATAAGTCAATTGATAATAGAAATATATTAGACACCTAAAAATACTCATATTTATTGTAAGGGCACTTTATCTATATAAATCTATGTTTATCTATATTAAACCATTTTCTAAGAATTTATAAAAATAACCAAAATACTGCCCTGTTAGTAACAATAATAATAATAATAATGATAATAATAAAAATAATATTAACAATGATAATAATAATAATATTATTATTATTATTATTATATATTAATAATAACGATAACAATAGCAACAATAACCAAGTAAAATGACCAATAAGAGTTTTTGGTGCACATATCAGACCCCCTCTTTATTTGGCCCTAGAAATTCGTACAAATATTCTAAAACACCATTTAAATCTTAATAATAAACTATTAAATATTTAGAAAATATTTTTCAAGTCCTAAAAATAAATAAGAAATATTTGTACACACATAAAATGTCTACATGGCCGTCTTTGGTCTTTCTACATGCCTACATGGGCTTGGATTTGGTTCGGGTCCAGTTCAAACTAAATTGGCACAACCGGCTCTCCTAAAATCATGATCTTAATTAATATATAATTAATTAATCTATAGGGGTTAAGTCGTAACTTAGCCTGGTTTTTCTAGTTAGAACAATCATATAGCTTGGCCTTCCCCTACCATGGCTAAACACTAGTCAATGCACGCCACTGCACTATCCGTGTCATGATTCCTAGTCGTCTTGTACTCCAATTTCTAACCATGACTAAAATTATCTACCGTAGTAATTAACTAATTAATTATTTATATAAAAATCTAAAATCACTATTCAAATAAAATAAATAATAATAAAAATATTTCATAAATTTCGGGAAGGAGAGCTACATCATGAATACCCACTTTCTATTTAGATCTTTTGGTGTCCCTTACCGTGACATTGATAATCGGAGTCCGAGACCAGTTTTTACCTTTTAACAAATTTTATATACACGACCAAAACGAGTCCACCTTCATTTAGGCATATCATGTCCCACTCAAACACGTCCCCTTGTACTCTATTTTTATGATACGACTTTCAGGTCAAAAAGGCTTAACTAAAACCCTTACCATAATATTGTTATACTTTTCGACTTCAATTAGAGACTCAACCTTGACTCAAACCTTTCGACCCAATATATGGTAATGATCTACTCGAAGCCCAGTACGTACATGCCACTAGCGTGCCACTCAATTGAGTCCTCTTGTGCTACTTAAACACAAAAGTCACAGAAGGCGCATTTTTGGGCTTTAGGAACCTAGTTAACCAATCCGACTGGCCATTAGCCCAACCACTTGAGTTGGCACCAATTCTAGGTTACCCTAACCTAACAGAGATGGTTCAAATTGATTTTATGAGACCTTGTCCAGCCATTATATATTAAAATCCAAGATTCATTCAATCGAAGATTTAGATCCAATTAGGGAACCCATTAAGACCCATTTAAACCCATCCATGCATCTCGTCGTATTTGGACTATAAAACCAAACTTTATGAAATAGGACCCTACACCTATAGGTAGTCCCCATCTCTTGGCCCAATAATTCTCCTTCCATAAATCCCTTAACCATACCCTTTGGTAGCCTATGATATGCGAGGAAAGGAATCCTTCTGTACAACTTATTTCCGGTTATGCTTGACCAAGACCTATCCTACTACCTTGATAAGACATGGTCAATATATGGACAATATTAAATAAGTAATGCCTAGGCTCCTATAGAGTCTTTGACTATGATCAGAAGTATACCATATCCTCATACATGTCCTTGAAATTTGATCTTCTTAGGAGTCATATTACTGTGTTTTCCATGATAACTAATTTGTATAAGATGGGTAGAACCTTGAACTTACCATACTCTGTCTTTTAGAATGGGATGCCAAACTTGGAATCCATTCGTAACCATTCTTCCCTCAGGTTGGAAGTTGCGATACGATCATCGTATTGCATTTTATATCCCTTGCTTGTGCGTTTAGATAACCGCGGTAGAAGATCGCAACCTTGATTCTTCAAATCAACTCCATCATAGAATCGTGTCTTAGATTGAATTTCAAAAACAGATACTGCTGAAGTGCATAGATTACAAGCCTCTTTAAGAAATATAGAGTTTCTTTTAATTAGCAGGTGATTAGGATGGGTTAGTTCCAACTGAACTAATATAAATAGTGGTTCATAACGTCCACTCCTATCTATATCATCTGATAACATCTATCATGACTCTGATAATTGGAGCACCACACTAGCCTTTTCCCTCTAACAAATTTTACTTCCATGAACTAGACCAGTCAAGCTACACACATGACTTACATGTCCCACACAAACACACCTTTCTGTGCTCCATTTCAATTACACCACGTGTATGACGTAATTCCCTTAGAACAAACAATATATGTCAATTTCTGTCCCTTTTGATCTTGAACCATGCACTATCAACCCATTCTTCCAAACGAACTGAATACCCATGATTCATACAAGACACACCACACCTAAGAGATATGCTTTTCACTCAAACTAGCACATGCCTCCTACACAATATCAAACATCGATCCCACGCGCACTAGTCACTATGACTTAAAGAACCCGACCACTTACCTAATTATATTCCATATGAAGGTTCTTACCATGGATTCTCAACTCCTGGCCATAAATTCTTCTCTCCCTAAGTTCCTCAAGCTCACCTCTTAATGTTCCATGTTAGGCGAAGAATGAAATCCTTTTTGAAATGACACACTTAAGTTATTTTCGAACAAGAATTGATTACTATCTTGTTGAAGTATGACCCCTATAGGAACGATGATAATCGTAATAGTTTCTCCTTGAAGTTACTGACCAAGAACACCATGGTAATATCTAGTCTCACCTAGAATTCGTGAGTGCGGGCAGAAATGTCCCATACCCTCGTGCCTCTTCCCTTAGAAATTGTCCTTCTTAAAAGTCTTGTAAACGACATTTTTCACGGATAGCCAACTTCTATAAGTTGGGTAGAGCCTTGAACCAAGGATACCCTATCGTGTAGAACATGGCGTCAATTCATATTCTTTTTATAACTACCCCTCAATCTTTCTGGAAACTGAGTTACGATTTGACGCACCTACTCTCCCTTGTATTAATTTTCGTATTCTTGATATTAAGATTATTTTAATTTCGAGGACGAATTTTTATAAGTTGGGTAGGATGTAAACCCCCTTAAATTTTTAGAATTTTTCTATTATTATTATTTTATAAATTAATATATTCACAACATTTATATAAGGCTTGTTGTTAAACACATATTTTGTCTATATCCAAAGTAGCAAGAATTGCTACAATGGGAGGTAAATTTGCACTCGACACTTATTGAAACATTTTAGAAAATATTTATATATTTTTAGTATTTTTCTTATTTATTAAAATAGCTTGGTAGAAAATAAAAAAAATGTTAATTATTACATGATTTTCTTATATATGAGAAAAAAAGCAAGTAAATAGTATTTTATAGTATCTACTTGCATAAGATCTTACTAAAAATGCCCTAGGAAGTTATTTGGATTTTTATGGATTTTTAATATGTTTATTTTTATTTTGGCACATATATTATACATATAAATATATATAGTTATATAAGTTACAAAAAAAAGAATTAACCCAGCAGTACTGTTTATTGAACAGTACTACCTCTTTCCCAACCTAAACCCGAGAAGAAGGAAATGAAGAAGAAGCTTAAGCCCAAACATTCAAACTCAAGCAAATCCAAACCAAATCATTTTAAGATTTGGTTCTCCCTAATCTGTACTTGATTCTCCTCAACTAGGACTAGGAATCCAAACCTAAACCCTCTCCAAATTCGAGATTTATTCAGGTAAAAGAAATCGAGTATATATAACCCATTCGATAGAGGACGCAGAGAAAACCCTAGAAAGATCCAACTGACAGCTTGTACGGCGACTTCTGAGAAACCCCAACCACCCAGCGCTACTACTCGACCGCCTGTACCGGCAAAACATCATCGGAGCGCCGCCCTAGTCACCCCAGGCCGACCGATAATAGAGCATACTCAGTTCGATCCCGCAGCCAGGTACTCATATACAATTCCTCTTTTCTTCGTCATCGTGTGATCAAGTCCTGAGACAATTTTTTCATTGTAAACACAACATGTACAACTACCAAACCTGTAAATTAGTTCGAGTTTAGAAGCCCTAAATCTTCCCAAAATTATGTCGAAAGTTCGACGAAAAACCTGTCACAAACAGGACATAATTCGAATCCTAGAGCCCTAATTGGAAGGCCAATATTTGTCAACCTATAACAGTCTACCAAATCTAACTTAGAACAGTTAAAGATAACCTATATGGATGAATTTCCTTTATAGATTTATTTTTAGTCGATTATACATAAAGTTATTTGATGTTAAAAATTCAAGAAAAATTGGTTTTTAAAACTGAAAATTTTAGAAAGCTTGTCCGATATGGCGTGCGCTCTGACAAACCGGGCGACGTGGTCGCAATCCATAAGCATCGAAAGACGTGTATGCATGTTTTCGACGTGTAGAATTCGACGTAACTCGATTTTGTTATGCGTGCGCGACGAAATCGAAGCGTATCCATCGAGATACCCCGTATCGGCCACTTTACAAACTATGCCATAACTTTGTACATGTTCGTCGTATTGAGACGAAACTTGTGCCAACAGGACCATATCATTTTTTTGGTCCTGCATACCAAGTTTGGTCCGATTCTGAGAAGGTCAACCGGAACGTCATTTAGGCGGGACCGTGACCCGTTCCAACGGGCAAATTTGTGCATGGCCCGTCGGAATCCAACTTTGGACATACGGCTGGGTTTATCTCGTCAAACCGTACCCGTAGACATATAGTTTGATAACTTTAGAGACCGTAGGTACTGGCACGCTTTTTGGTGTAAAACAGATCCAACGGCGGACATCATTTTGATCCGAAATTACGATTTTGCCCCTGTGTCTAGAATTGGACTTTTGGACAGGCATTTTTAGACTTATCTTTTATACCAAATATGTTCATGATGTTTATTTCAGCATTCGAGGACGGTTATTGCAATTAGCTTTCTTTACTTCACCAGACCTTTATCAGCAGCTCAGGCACCAGGTGAGTACATTTGTTGTTTATTTTCGATATTGTTATTTACTATAGTTCTGTGTTAATTGTTTAATACTTGATTCTTGACATGCTCGTTACACGAATATCACATCATGTATTTCCTTTCATATCTTATCATGTTTTTTGTCTGCCGTGTCGGGAAGGGGAAGTACCAAGTAGATATGTGATCAACCTGTAGACTGTGTTTATTTTTATGTAATGTAGACCGTGTAGATCGTGTTTATTTTCATGCAATGTAGACGCATAGACCGTGTTTATTTTTATGCAATATAGACAGTATAGACTGAGCGGTGTAGTGGACTAGCCCGATCACATATCGAAAGGAGTACTTCAGCACACTTAAATAGTTATGGTTCCTTCTTTCACCCTTTATATATTTCCATGTATATTCCTATCTCTTGCTCATTGTATCACCATGTTATAGTAGATTTCTCTCATCATGTATTTTATGACTAACCCTTGTTTTATAGTCGTTACCATATATTGGAACTGCATGCAATAAATTGTACTCATTCCATTCCTGACTGGACCAATATTTTTCAGGTTAACCGCGACTACGCTTAGCATTGCGGAGACGGGTGTACTTACAGACCAAAACCTAGAGATTAGCTAGGTAGATGAGTTATAGTCATTTCAATATTTGTAACAGTTTATATTTTCTACAAATATAAAACTTGTGAATATTGTAAATTAAATTAATTTTGTGAATGAGCATTTATTGTGATTATAAGCATTGTGATCTAGACAGCATTCTACTACGTCGACTCTGCAACGTAGGCTAGCTTGCGCACGCACTCGTATCCCGGAAAGCGGGTGTGGATCGTGACCTGAACCTAAAAGGATGAAATACATGTGCGTGTTGCCTAGATACATAAACAGGCACGTGTTGCCTAGATACATAAAGGCGCATGTTAGACTACTTTATTAGGCATTTATGCTTACAGATTTCCTCAATACACTACCCAGGACAGTGATTTCTGGGCACGTATATGTCTTTTTAGCCGTGATGAGCCTAGACACGCGCTACGTGCTGAAGATCCAGTCATACTACAGAACAAGTCTCAAGGAGTTCGAGATTCTCTCTAACAGCCTATCTGCTACGTGGCTTTTATTACAACCAACTCCTATTTTTGGTCGCCACATGGCAATAGAATGCCTATGCGCCCATCTAAGTACAGGCGCATGCACCACTCTTTCCCTCAGCAATAAATAGGAGGGCTCTCCTTCATTCAAAACCCTGGTTCCTGAATTCCTCAAGAAGTTCCCGAGCAAGTCAGAGAGAGTTTTTATCGTTTCCCCTTAGTTAGTAAAACTAAGCCCGACAGTCCTCCCTCACAGTCAGATCGTCAATAGAGTAAAAAAAGCAATCCTCCCTCGTCACAACCCAGATAAAAAAAACAAAGTACGATCAGGAATTCCCGTTCAGGAGTTCATCCTTGCATTCTTGTTCGCATCCTTCTCGGAAGCCCACTCTCAAAAGCTAACGAAGCGATGTCGAACAGTCCCTAACTTTATTCTTCCCTCAAACTCAACATCCTCAAAAAATATTATAGTTTCCGTCTCAAAAATTGTCCTTTTGTGGGATCGAAAAAGTAGCTGCTTATAGTTTTGGGGTTCAATTATTTTCATATGGCCTATAAGGCCTTGTCTTAGCTGGACAACCCCAAACATGCAAATGCTTCAAACTAGACTTTCTGCCTGTCCAAAGCTCATAAGGTTTTTTGCTGCCACTTTAGTTGGCACTCTATTCAGAATGTAAGCTGTTGCGTTAAGTATTTCACCCCATAGTGACTCTGGTAAGGTAGAATGACTAATTATACTCCTCACCATATCCTTAAGAGTCCTTTTTCGTCTTTCGACCACACCATTCATGCTAGGTGATCCTGGCATGGTGTACTGTGGGGCGATTCCATATTCCTCTAGGAATCTAAAAAAGGTCCTGGACATTGTTCACTTGATCTATCAGATCTACCGTAGTATTCTCCACCGCAGTCAGACCTGACAAGTTTTATTCTACTGTTGTGTTATGCCTTAATTTGTTTTTCTTCTTTCTAATTATATAATTAATAATTATATTAATAACAATGAATTTATTAAATACTTTCACATAAAATTTTGTATAAAATTTTGTATGGGAACCCTTAGACAAATTATGGAATTTCATACTTGTCTTGCCACATCATTGGGGTTATGTGTCAAATTATGGGTACATGGCATATGGTTGTGCCATGTGGGTCCTTGCATGAGGATAAGCCCCTCATTTATGCCATCTTTCTCTCTCTCTCTTCCTCTACTTCTTCTTCACTTCTTATTATTTTCCTTCATTTCCATTTTTTTCTCCTCGTCTCCTCTTCCTCTCTTCTCCTCCTCCCTCTCTTATTCTTACTACTGCTGCTGCTATCCGCTACTGCTGCCTCCGCCGGCCACGCCGCCACCGGCTACGCCACCCGCCGCCGCCGGCTCACCACCCTCCAATACCACTACTCCACTCCTTCCACCTATAATTTTAATCCAAGTAAGAACATGTTCTTCCCAAATTCCAAACCTAGGTCAAAATTAGGTTAATTATATATGAATGTGTATATATAAAATCTAAATCCTTGATTTGGGTTATGTTAGGGAAAGGTTGGGAGAACACCTAGGTCTTCATCAAACAAAGGCAAGTCCTCTTCTTATTGATAATTGCCCGAAATTGATTTTCTAAATTCTTCTTGAATTAATATGGTTAGTTTACATTTCTGGAATTTAAAAATAAATTCATGACAAATCCAACTTCGTAAGGATGTAATATGGAAATGGACTTTAAAAATTTGAAAGAAAACTACTTATGGACACAACACCAATAAAATACTTAAATGAATATGAAAATTGGACACAACAACATGTGGACACATTATGCTTGGACACAAGTGTTGGATACATCTTGAATAGACATTTCGAAATTAATATTGTTATATATATTTTATATATATATATATATATATATATATATATATATATATATATATATATATATATATATATATATATATATATATATATATATATATATATATATATATATATATATATATATATATATATATATATATATATATATAATATATATATATATATATATATATATATATATATATATATATATATATATATATATATATTATATATATATATATATATATATATTATATATATATATATATATATATATATATATATATATATATATAATATATTTTATATATATAATATATATATATATATATATATATATATATATATATATATATAATATTATATATAAATATAATATATATATATATATATATATATATATATATATTATATATATATATATATATATATATATATATATATATATATATATAATATATATATATATATATATATATATACGTGAATATATATATATTATACATTAATATATATATATATATATTATATATACATTCACGTATATATATATATATATATATTTTTTTTTTTTTTTTTCGTGAATATATATATATACATATATACATTCACGTATATATATATATATATATATATATATATATATATATATATATATATATATATATATATATATATATATATATATATATATACGTGAATGTATATATGTGTATTACAACATGCTAGTATAAATATATTCACTTATATTATGATACATTGTTTGGACACGGAAACAATAAATTATACTCTTTACAAACCTTGGTTCAATTTAGGATGCTCAACCTTTACATTTTATTTAGGACACGGACACAATGTGAAGAATACAAATAATGGACACTTCAACTTATGTTTTGTGAGAATATGTATATAAGTATATGAAGATGTATGGACACAAACTATAAGCTTTATACATACAGGGACATCTATACATATGTATAAAAATATATCATGGACACAACACATGGGCTATAATATCTTGAAATATTTAAATTAATATTTGGTATAACTTTGGACATAGTCCTATACTTGTTTAAGATTCAAAATTTACCTATGAACACATCTTTAGTATATATGTTCATCTTCTGAGTTAAGGGACCAAAAATTTCAGATCAAATTGGAATGTGATATAAGGGTTTATGACTAAGGAGAACTCAACAAGTTGTATGATGGGAGGATAGCGAGGATGATTAGAATAATGTACCTATGATTAGAATGTAATCGGATAAGATAGTTCTATTGAGGACTGAGTGATAATCAAAAAGAAATAGAAAAATATCGTATCACTATTTCAAGGATCAAAGATAGGATATGCGAAAAAAAAACAACTCACTCAATTTACTCACCATCTCCCCCACTCTTCCCCCACGTTCACACCCCTTTTCCCCAAAATTCCTCTCCACCACACCTTTCACCATACCACCAGCACCAACACTCTTCTTCCTCTTCTTAAAAATCTCATCCTCACAACTCTCTCTCTCTCTCCCTCACTCTCAATTTCCTCCACACCAGAACAAATTCCCTCCCCTCATCCTCCTTTTCAATTCCGAACCCACCACCGCCACTTCCTCGGCCATGCCTCCGATCGACCCTACCGCGGCTGATCCCCGCATCCGCTGACCGCTGTCGTCCGGCACAGACCCGCCGGACCACCTCGTCGGCAGCGCACCGACGATGGTCGCCGGTCCTCCGACCCGTGCTGTCAGTTCGGCCGACCCCACGGCCACCCGTGCCACATCCGGCCAGTCTCGTGGCCATTCTGACCGGCCGGACCCGCGGCAGCCCTCGTCGTCTCCCGTCGACCCGTGGCCGACCCCTCCCGCACGGCGCCAGCAGCCCCCGCCGGCGCCCATCCTGGCGCAACCCCGCGCGGCCGCCCTGTCCACACGCCCTTCCACCCAACGTCGCCTCCCGTGCCCGGCCAGACCCCGCCGGCCTCCGCCCGCCGACTTCCTCCGGCTGCGTCCCGTCCAGTCGGCCGTCCGGCCTGCGCCCAGCTCGTTCCCGTTCGGCCAGACTCCGCCGGCCTCTGTTCCGAGGCCGCTCGACCCCCTGCGTGCTGTTCCCGCGCCCGTCTTCCCTGGCGACCTCTGGCACGCTGTCCCGCCGGCCAGCGCTCCCCGGCGTACCCCGAGTTTCTGGCCGCCCCTGTTCCAGACCCTCGGGTTCCAGTCCGCGTATTTCCAGCGCTGCCCCTGTGGCCGTGCTGTCCCGATCTGACTTTCCGGGACTCGCTGACCCGTGGCCGCTCTTCCAACGCTGACCCGCGGGTTTTCCGACCTGCTGTTCCTCGGTGCTCTCTGGTGTTTCTGTTCCCGTATCGCTGCCGCATGAATTATTCTTTCTTAATTACATCTGAGAGCTCTAGCCGAGCAATTGAGGTATAACTTCGTGTCCCCGTGTCCCTCCCGTAGATAGTCTGTGATGATGCGGTCCCGATCCTATTTTGGGATTCGGTATTTTGATATTTTGTTGCTTTGGGTGATACGTATAGTATCGGTTACATCGCGGCATATTTTGCTATGGTTGGATATATTGTGGTGTGTTCATTTTGGGTTGGATATTCATTTTGGATTGGTGATCCCTGGTTTGGGATATTTATTTATGTTGCGGATTGGCATCCTCCCAGGATTGGGTTGACCCAGTTACAGAGGAGGTGCTGCCAAAATTTTCGGAAAGGTTTTCAAAATAAAAGTATTTAATTAAATTTAGTTAATTGGTAAATAAAAATTTATTTTCAAAACCGGTCTTGCAAACGATTTACAAAATTGGTTTTGTCGGCTTTAAATACGGATTTTGTGAGTTTTCATATCCCCGTTAGGCGACGACCGTATCGGTCGAATGAGCCTCGGCGAAACGCAAACGATACAGGATTACCTGTACGTTGAGGCGTTAGCCAGCAACATGAGATTGCACGACCAAGTCTGAGACTTTTTAATTTTAATTTAAATTATAATTTATTTTTAGAATTGGTACTGCTCTTAGTATTTATGGTGCAGGGCCTCGGCCTACTGTTTGGACCGTTCGCGGCACTCAGAGCTCGCCTTAGGAATTAATTAATTTATGTAAATAATTTGTAAAGGGCATAAGCCCAGTTTTTCCTTTATTTATCTGTGACCCTGTATTGTGTAGCGTAGCTTTTTATTATTTTTCTGGAATGTTGTTTTTGCCGTTAAACATGTAGAATATAAAAATGGATATCTATTTTATAAAGAAAATTAATAAGTTTTCTCATAATTAATAATCTAGTAATTCATATGTTTTCTCATTTAAAAGAAAAAGCCTAGTTATATATATATATATATATATATATATATATATATATATATATATATTTAAAATACAAAGTTTTTGCCAAATTAACCGGTAATTGCTATTTTTCCCAATTAATCAGTAACCGACTTATTTAATTAAAATGATAACGAACGTAGATTGCGATGCTAGATTTCCGGTAGATTATTAAATAACTTAAAACCTGACTAGGGTCTACTTCTTGAGATTGCAACTAGCACACCTAGAATGGTTTCATTATGGTTCTAAGTCAAGGTTCTCAACTGTAGGATCTCGGAGACGAACTTGACTTCCTCCTCAGTACCGACATTTCCGATCCAGTCAATTAACAGAGGCAAGTTACGGTTATATTTTCTCGTATTTTATTTAGTAATTGTCAAGCTGCATGTTAAACCACATTGCTACACGGAACCCTCTCCTAGGGTTCAAATATTGATTGATATTGATTGTGGGGATTGGGAGAATAGTGTAACGTTTATGACCAATACCCCCCATATTGCATGATTGTGCGAGCTTACCCCTCTTACACACGGGGATAAGCCGTATCGCGTCATAGGACGCTATTGTATAACCCAAGCCGGTCATAGACGATTACACATTCAAATCATATTATTTTTAATTGTTAAATTGCTGAAAAATATTATTTCAACTGTTTAGCCTGTACTTTTCCATTATTACTTGAAATATAAGATACATATTCGTACTTGCTCCCTCCTGACTGGAGACAACATTTTTAAGTGACATTGAGGATGCTGAGCTATTGTACAATAGCTACTATGACTCGGTTTTGTATCCTGTGGTGTTGCCGGAGTCCCCCTTGGAGGACGCAGGACCTGAGGCCGACGAGCCGACTGCTTAGCTAGTCGTTGCCAGTTTTTCTAGTTTTATTATTTTGGAGTTTTGTAGATTTTTGAATTCAGCACTTTATTTCAGTTCTTTCATTTCCAGTTGTACTTTTCAATTGTTGAATAAAAGTTTTAAAATTTTCGTATATTCAAAGTTGTGACAAATGTATAGATGTTGTTGTGAATACCTGCATATAGAACAGCTTATTGCCGCCGTCTCACAACGGTACAGGCTGGACATGATCCGGTTCGACCCAATAATTTGGGATCGGGTCGTGACAATGAATGTACACACACAAACATCCAACATCCCTCATAGACTATTTACGTAAGAGAGGTCACTTTGGTGATATCTTGTTTCAATGGGTCTATTTAAAATGTTAGACAACTATTGCTAGTTATAAAGAAGAACAAAAAATTTGAATGTTGACTCAATCTTTATGTACTTGCATACTTACATGGCTGAATCATGAATAAATCTTTATGTTGACTGGATCATGACTGAAAATTATTTGCATAATGAATAAATAATCATGTAAACACACATTACATAAGCAAGATACATATCCCTTCATAACACATTTTATAAACAATCATGCAAAAGTAAAAAAACATGATATTTGAACTTAAAGACAAAACTGCCAACATATACTTATGGATTTAAGTGTACTCAATTCAGTATCCATTAAACAGGTTAAATAAACAAAGTAATCATGTTTTTTTATATCGAATATAAAAAGTGCATAAGTTTGGTATAATCATGATATCTATAAACATTGACTAATTGAATTATATAGGATTATATTATATAGTCCTATTATACTGGATAACAAATATTCAGCGATGGCACTTTATGTTGAGTCGATGCAGCGATGGTTTATGAAGCAAACCATTATCTTCATCTTTATCTATTCATAATATTTTAAAAGAACGAAAAAAATGACGATGAACACATTAAGCATAAAAGGCATCAGTCCACATCTTGAATGATAAAGCATAAAAGAATAAAAAATATTTCAAACATTAAGCATGAAGGACTTATGTTCCGTATTTATCTTGCAATTGCATTATAAAATTAATGGACATTTGGAACCAATTGAGACTGATTCTTCATAAAAAAAATGCTCGGTGAATAATAAAAACTTCCATTGAACAATCAGAACCTTAAATAAAATTAGATAGAACTATCTAGGGTTCCTGAACAACAACAAAAATCAATTCTGAAACTTCCACCTCATAAATCAAACATGGAGGCTCTGATATCATTTGATGGAAATATTGCATGTTGATTCATGAGATGAAGAACAAAATAATAAATACGAAAGCGTACCAGAATCCATTGATTGACTTGATGTATCTTAAAGCAGACGTCTCTTTGTGTGGTTTGATCTTCCAACTTGCTACGACCCATAATGACAAAATGAATCCAAATTCTTCGTCCCTCTCTTTCTATTGATGGGGATGTAGAAGAGGAAAAGAGAAAACCTTCTCTTTGGTGTGGCCGTATAAGTTTGGGACCATAACCTAATAAACACACACACACACACACACACACACACACACACACACACACATGTTTTGATATTTCTAATTTGGCCCCTCATCAAATTAGATTTATCTCCAGAATCTACACATAATTTTCATGACAATTATACCCTTAAGCCTATTTCCAAATAGACACTTTAATTTGGCTTAATAATTTAGATAGTCCAACACAATTAATTTTACATGTGTGGCCACTAATTATTGAATAATTCCAACATATATATATATATATATATATATATATATATATATATAAGAAAAGTTCGTTTTACCGTAAAACATTTTCTCCCAAATATGTCCTTCCTAATTTCACTAATTAAAATTGTTCATTAAATTTAATAAGGGCAGCTAGGTAATTACGTATAGAATTTCTTTAAAGGAAATGTA
Organism: Iris pallida; assembly: GCA_029216955.1. Classification (NCBI taxonomy): domain Eukaryota; kingdom Viridiplantae; phylum Streptophyta; class Magnoliopsida; order Asparagales; family Iridaceae; genus Iris; species Iris pallida. The sequence goes on from JANAVB010009999.1 coordinate 6,234,534, forward strand.
GTTTTCTCTTCTGCTATCTTTTGCTCTTCTTAAGTACAAAAAAAAAATTAATAGGTAGTTAAAATATGTACAACACATGTGCATACTAGTAAGTTATATTATATACACACACACACACACAAATGCGTGTACTAGTAATGTGCATGTGCATTGCACATGCAAAAAATCTATTAAAAAAATTAATATAAATTTATTATAAAAACTAGGCTAAACTACTGTAAGCACCCTAATTTTTGGAATTTTTATTTATATTATATGATTTTTATATATTAAACTATGTTTTATTTTTAATTATGGTTATATAGGCACATTGTCATAGTTTTGATTTTTGAAATACAATAACTATTGATTTCTCAAATCTAGTTCCATATTCGTAATCTAGACGAGTCCACCTTCATTTTGATATATCATGTCCCACTCAAACATGTTCCTTTGCACTACATATTTCTTGTACAACTTTGGGGTCAAAATTGTCATTTTAGCCATTACCATAAAATTAGATGTATTTTCCAATTTCGATTTGAGGCCCAAACCCGATCCATGCCATTCGATCCACTATATGGTTTTGACCTATTTTGAGTCTAGTACAACATGCCAATGGTATCCCACTCAATTGAGTTCTCATGTGCTATTTATTTTCAAACGGCACACAAGACCCATTAATTAGCCTTTCTGAGTCAATTTTGATTATAAAAATCATACCGACCTAGAACTAGTCCAACTAGCCTTAGTTGAGCCTATAACAGGTTACCATAACTTATTAGGTTGAACTTAGATTAATTTTTAGAGATTTTGTATAGCCATACAATAGTTTAAACTAACTCACCATTGACTTTTCAAATTAGGAAACTCGATATTCACATATATATTCAATCTTGCATATCTTTTTATTGGAGCAACCAAATCAAACCAAACTTTCTTAAAACCTTGTCTACCTAAAACCTCACTCTATAACCCTTCAAACTTTATATATATATGCATATGAAGTGGCCACCAACCCCCCTCTAACCTCATAATCCCAAAATTCTTTCAGCCTATACACCCGCCGACCACTTTCAGCCGCAACAGCAGTTTTGACCCATTTTTGACCTCCTGTGATGCTCCACGAATGTTCGTTGTAAAGCTAACTCGACCCTCTATAATCCTATCAACCTCCATACATTTATAATCCCTTCTAGTACACCAAAATAGACCTACAAGTCAACCAAAGTTTGGGATCCAAGTCTGAATTCTTTCCAGCATGTACGCTGTTTTGCATCTAGGGTTTCGTATACTTTTCGACCTCATCTTTTCGTGAAACCAAAACTTACGAAAAGATTTCAGTGTCTATTTTTATGTCATATAGGCCACCCACACAGTTCCAAGCGGTTTGGCCGGAGCGTTCGTTCTACGGAAAGGTATCCAGAACATACCAGTTCTATTACGAGCCAATTATTATCCACTTACGGGCCACTTGAACTTTCTTCTTTTTTTTGTAAGAAACTAGACTTCCTAAGCTTTCCAACGCATATACTTTTGCAATATTTTGGTTTCGTTTGCTTTTTATTAAAAATTTGGACAGTTTATCATATTATCAAAATACCATAATCCATGAGTTCTATGTGTCCATATGCTTCGAAACTTCATGAGACATCTTCAAAGTAATTGTTGTGCATGTTTTGACAAGAAAAACCTATTTTTACATAATTAATAATATTTTTCCATAATTAATATTTATTAAAAATTTGTCGTTTCGAGAGCCAAACTATGGAACAAGTCTACGCATATTGATGTAGAATCAATACAAGAATTAATATTTTTCTATGAATAAAATATATTAATTGTGGGATGAAGTACAAGATGTAGAATCAATACAAGAATTATGTAGAACAATACAAGAATCAATACAAGAATTATGTAGAATTAATACAAGAATTATGTAGAATCAATACAAGAATCAATACTCTAGTCATGGTTAAGATTGGGAGTACAAGATGACTAGAAATTATGGCACGGAGAGTGTAGTCGAGTGCTTTGACTAGTATTTTAGCCAGGGTAGGGAGGGCCGAGCCATATGTGTATTCTAACTAGAAAAATCAGGCCATGTTGTAACTTGACCCCTACTGTAACGCCCCAGTCCCAAAATACGTATAGGACCAGAATACAGTACATGCCAGCAACACTTCACCAATGGGACAAATCTCATAATAAGTCCATTAGCGAAATGCTTAAGCTGTAAATCATGATAATCCAGAATAATAACACAGTCACAGGTCACAACTAATCTCATCCACACAGAAATATATGACACAAGATATCAAGTCCAATAAAATAATACTAATGAAGATCTGTCCAACAGGAAATAAAAATAATAACTGTGCGGGTAAGACATCCCGAAACCACAGCAAAAGGAAATAAAGTAATCAACTACATATCCTCTGAAATAAAAGAAAATGGAGTAGCATGTCTAGAATAAAGAGACATGATCATGAGAAGTCCTCGAGCTCTATCTCGTCCTCCTGCGAAGGTACGCCATCCGTCTCGACTCCAGAACCGTAAACCCCCTCTCTGTCTAAGCATGAAGAGATCACCAGGTCCTCAGGGGATTAGAAAGATATATAATAATATGCCTCTAATAACAGTGCTACTAGACGTGGCTACAAGGTAAAGTCGAGTAAAACCGCAGTGCGGTGCGAGCTAATGGTCCTATAGAAAGTAACACGGGCGTGCTAACTATCTATATAAAGTCCCTACCGCAGCACGGGGCGTGCTAACGATCGAGAGTGGTCAATAGCCAGGTACTAATAACATCGGGCAGGATCTAGGGAGCAAGTCCTATATAGAGTATCTATCGCAGCACGGTTCGTACTAATGACTGAGAGAGGAAACAGGTAAGGGTACATAACAGGGCACTCATACAACAACTATGAAAGTGAAAGAAACAACACATAAAACGACAGGCAGGTGATATGGTAAAACATAGAAATAAAGCATGGCAAGGCAGGTAGTATATAAAAGAAAAGAGACATATACAAACAGAAATATAAGAGAGTATGCATGAGAAATAAATTGTATAGAGGGCAAGGTATACTTGCCTGCTAGTAGCAAAAGTCCTGCAACCAACTCGTCAAATCAAAGTCTCAAAACCTGAACTCCCGCAAATGCCTCCGGATGCTGAAATAGACATTGCCAACATTCTTGAAATAAGCAAAATAGCTAAAATAGCCTACCTATAAGTCCAATTCTGGACACAGGGTCAAAACGGTAATTTTGGGTCAAAACGGTGTCCGTCGTTGGACCCGCTTTACACTGAAAAATGTGCCAGAGCCTATGGTCTCTAAAGTCAACAAACTATATGTCTACGGGTCCATTTTGACGAGATGGACCCAATCGTATGACCAAAGTTGGATTCTGGTGGGCCGTGCACAAATTCGTCCGTTGATTCAGGTCGCGGGACGGCCAAAGTAGTATTCCAGTCGACCTTCTCAGAATCGGACCAAACTTGGCATACAGGACCAAAAAAATGACACGGTCCTGTTGACGTAAGTTTTGTCTCGAGTTGACGAACGTACACGAATTAATTGACTAATTTGCAAAGAGTCTGATACGGTAATTTTCAACGGATACGCCTCAAATTCGTCGCACACACACAAAGAAATCGAGTTCCGTCAAAGCCCACACATCCGCGAAGTCGATACACACCTTTCGATGCTTTCGGTTTGCGACCACATCGTCCGATTTGATGGGACGGACCCCGTATCGGTGGTTTTTTTCGATTTTTAAAACCGAAATAACTCAGTGTCTACTCTATACAAAAATAAACTAAAAATAGGATTTCAATGCGGTTCATATCTTCTAAAAATATGTTCAAAAATTGCTAATGGTTTACTAATAATTAGCCTTCCAAAATAAGGCTTTCAAATAGTTCTTATCATTAATGGTAAAAGATGGGTTATTTCAAAATAAAATTAAAAGATGGGGGCTAGATGGAAATTTTCTTACCATGCTATAATGCTACCTCAAAAATTAGTACATTAGCATATATATTTTTTTTACCAAAAACTCTTCTTTAAATAGAGAATTGAGTATATGAACCTAAAAGAAAATATGGGGTCTATATGAAAATGATAACTATTCCACTCCATTAACAATTAAGGTTGAAAGAATATATTTAGAGAGTCACAGGACCGAGAAAGGCATGGTCTATTTTTTTACTTCTTAGTGGAGTCTCTTATTTTAGAATGTGTAACCATTCTTTTAGGAAAAGTGAAAGACAACTTTGGCTAGCGGAGATTCCTAAGTGCTTGCTTGTAGGGTCAGTGTGCACAGTGCCCTCTTAGTGCATAGCCTTTACTCTATACATAGGTATAAGGGTAAATTGCAAAAAATCTCTCGTTAGATTTCTACCTTTTGCATAGAAAGACCTATAGCCAAAATTAGCAAATAAAGACCCCCGCAATATACGACTTGCTCAAAAAGGCCCCTACCGTCTGATGGACGTTAGAAATGGTCGTTAATGAAGTTTTTTTTTAAGTACCTAAATTACCCTCCCCTCTTCCCTACCAGCCCCCCTTCCCTACCCTCCCCCCTTCTGCCGGCCAGCCCCCCTCCTCCCTCCGGCCAGCCCCCCTCCATCTCCTCCCCGCCCCCTCCTCCTCCTCCCTGCGTTCCCTCCTCCTCCCTGCCCCCTCCCCCTCCTCCCCACACCACCGGAGAGAGAGGGGGGGAGATTCCTCCTTCCCGCCCCCTCCTCCTCCTCCCCGCACTACCGGAGAGAGGGGGAGGGGAGTGGAGGAGGGTAAAATGGTCATTACATATCCAACTTAACACCATTTAACAGAAAAGGGGCATAATGAACAGATTTCATACTTTAATGAATTTGAAGAGCATGGAGTCTTTTTATGCAAAAGTTGGAAATCTAACGAGGAGATTTTTGCACTTTACCCTAGGTATAATTATTGCTGACTACTTTTACAATAGCATTGACTATAGGTTATCTTTGCTATATTAAAAGAAAATATAGTGAAAAGTTACCGGAGTGTTACGGTGGTGAGTGCAAGAGCGCACGGTTATGACAGGCTCGACGTCGTCTGGTAACGTCCACGGCGTCGGGTTCGGTGATGGCTGCGCCTGTGGTCGGCCAAACTCGATGGTTTACGTGAAGAAAGTGCAGAGAATGTTCGTCGTAAACTCAGGAAGACGAGAAGGTTTGAAAATATGAGGATAGGCTTACTTATATAGTTGTCAAAAAAGATCACCTTGAGGCTGGTAAGGATTTGCTTAATAAAGATTCCTAGAAGGATTTGTATTGGAAAGGATAGAGACGAGAATGTTCATAATAGGGATTAGGATTTAAATATGGTTATGATAAGGATTGATGGCTATAGTTAGATTTTTATCAAGATATAGATGTATCTAATGTATTTGGATAAGGTGTTTTTGGAATAGGTTATTAAAGAGACGTGGAGAGAGAGGTTTTATATGGGGAGAGACTAGAGTCTTATTTTCGGTTTTTAAATATTTAACAATTATTAGTGCTCTTAATACATATATCTATTTGTTTAATTAAAAATATTTATAAATTCCATAAAATCCTATTTAAGTCAAATAAATAATAAAGGAAATATTTTGAAAATTCTGTGGGTTTACACCTACAAAAGATTTAAATTGTTATTTATTAAGATATTGACTTTTAGGAGACCCGGTTGTACCAATTTAGCCCGGACTTGACCCGAGCGAAACCCAAACCCATGTGGACAGGTAGTGCGTCCAAAGACATCCATGTAGATATATATATATATATATATATATATATATATATATATATATATATATATATATATATATATATATATATATATATATATATATATATTATATATCATACTTTATTTAATGGTCTAATAATTATTTTCTAATTAATTGTTATATATACATTAAATATATTATTGTTATTAAAAATAATATGTTATTTTAAAAATATGATAAATACTTTTCTTAGATAATATTGTGCATTTTGGGATTTGTCTTAGACTATATATATAATTATGTGTTTACAAATATATATATATATATATATATATATATATATATATATATATATATATATATATATATATATATATATATATATATATATATATATAATTATGTGTTTACCTATTAAATAACTAATAGGAATAAATGAATTACTATTTATGAAGGTTTAGTATTTATCCCTATAGATAGAAATAAAATATTATCAGTGTATGTACCTATTTTACGTACAAAACCGTACCCAAGAAAGAGTATTATTAAGATTTTAGGGGTTTTACTAAATATTTGCGCATATATGTATATAGGTATTGTTATAGATACATACATATATATTGTGTGTTTACCCGCGCGACCCCTCCCCTCCACACGCGTCGCCACAGTGGCCGGACGACCGTGGCAGCGCCAGGTCACGCGCACAGCCGCGACAGAGCAGAGCTGCACCCGATTTTGAGGTTTGATTTCTCCCTCGATCCTTTGCGAATTAGCAAACTAGTTTCGTAGATTAGAAGACAACCTAACAAGCTATAACACCCATAAATTAGTTTGGGTTGGATCGATCTGGTTTCGATGATAAATCTGGTCAAAATCAGAGAAAAATCACAAACCTCTATGACAGTCCCAAAGGTTAAAACCCTATATTGGAAGACAAATTTCCGCCAATCCAGAGAGAATTTAGGGAATCTATTTAAACAGAATTGTAGACAATGTAAACAGATTAAAACTCCATTATTCTTTTAATGATAGTTGATTATCCAGTGAAAGAAACCATTAGGAAAATCGAGAAAAAATCAGGAAAATAATTTTTAAAACTTTAGAATTTTATCGATACAACGTGCGCTCCGACAAATCGGACGACGTGGTCGCAACCTATGAGCATCAAAAGATGCGTATGGATGTTGTTGACGTGTGAGATTCGACAGAACTCGATTTCGTTGTGCATGCACGACAAAATCGAGACGTATCGGTCGAGATACCCCGTATCGGCCCTTTTGCAAACTTGCCCATTATTTTGTGCACGTTCATCATCCCGAGACAAAACTTGCGCCAATAGGACCGTATCATTTTTCTTGTCCTGTGAGCCAAGTTTGGTCCGATTCTGAGAAGGTCGACCGGAACGCTATTTTGGCGGGCCCGTGATCCGATCCAACGGCGAATTTGTGCACGGCCTATCGAAATCTAACTTTGGATATACGGTTGGGTTCGTATCGTCAAACCGGACCCGTAGACATATAGTTTGATGACTTTATAGATCGTAATACTGGCATGCTTTTTGGTGCAAAGCGGGTCCAACGGCGGACATCGTTTTGACCCAAAATTACGATTTTGTCCCTGTGTCCAGAATTGGACTTTTGGGTAGCCATTTTTAGACTTTTTTATACCAAACACGTTGGTGATGTCTGTTTCAGCATCCGGAGACTGTTGTGCGAGTTTGACTTTTGTGGCACACTGAGTGGTTGGTATTATCGGTTTCACTAGCAAAGGACCCCAGGCGAGTACATTTTCTAATAGTTTTCATATTTGATAACTTTTATGATTCATGTAGTTAGTATTGTCTTACATTAATTTTCTATTGATTCTCGACACGATGGTTACACGAGGTAGTAGTTATGGATTCATTACATGTTGTTCGTGACCAATGTATTATCGTGTTCGTGACCTGTTTGAATCCATGAGTACTAGTCAGACGAAAAAATATATTAGTAGACATGTAAGTATACCCAGAAACATCCCATTTGTCTATTCGTGTCTGATAGTAGTCGCACAATCCACGTACGGGGTGCCGGATTTATCCCTTAGCCATTTACATGTTGAAAGTGTATTTCAACACACTAGCTAGATACAGTCTTGCTATTGTAACGACCGTGGTTCGTATAACGTATTTTGTATACATGTACGTATTTTGATTCATGGCAAGTCTCATTGCATGGTTATCTTGGTATTTCAATTGCTTGGTTCGGCTTGGTTGGCTTGGTTCGGTTTGGATTGGTTCTTCATGTGGACCAACCCCACCTACCACCCCTTCCTTCCTTTAATAGCCGCCCACTCCTTCTCTCTCCTCATTACTTCTTTTCATTAACTCTTCTTCTTCTTCATAATTACTCTTCCACCTAACAGGAGGTTTAGGCAAGTGCAACTTGTTTCATGGAGGAACTCAATTTTATTCTTCCATTTTCTTCTCCATAAGATTCTAAGCCACTTTAGTACTTAGCATTTTCAAATTTCATGGCTCATTTCATGTAGATCTAAGTTTCTAGCTTTTTGATCTTCTTGGTTTTGATCTACTAAAATGGCTTGTTTTCGAAAACTAAGAGTTCCTTGTAGTAGGCATTCTGATTTTACGCAAGTTTGGTTTTGAAATGGCTGAATTTTATCAAGTCTCGACCGAGAAGGAGCTTGCTTGAGTTCTTGAGCTTTTACGCATGCTCGTCTTGGCCTGGTAGAGAAGATGAAGTTTTACGCTCACGTTTTACGTGCCAGCGTAGTGTTTCAGCCCTTACGCACACGTTCTAACATGTTAGCGTAGTGATTAGCCTTTACGCCCACGCATTGCGTGCCAGCGTATCATGCAGCCTTTTTACGCACACGTTTTAACGTATCCGCGTAATGCCCTCTATACGCACATGCCATTGCGTGCTAGCATATTCATTCTACGCCGAGTTTATTCGAACTCTACGCCGAGACCCTCTCACTCGCGTAGAATCGCTCTCGCGTAGACTTTGGCTCGAGTGGATTCTCGCGTGCGTAGAATCTCGCTCGGGTGTTCGCGCGCGTAAAATTCTACTCGCGTAAAATTTTTACGTGCGTGTAATTTACTTGCGTATAACCCGGCTAGCGTAGAACCCCACCCACGTGCATCTTTGCTTGCGTAGAGCTATCTCTCCCTTGCTCTTGCTAGCGTAGAGCCGCTTTACGCTTGAGGCCCTCCGCCTAGCGTAGAGGCTCACTCGCGTAGAGCCTCGAGTCCTTGTGTACCCGATTGTCTTTTATGCCTTGCACTATTCATGAATTGACAAGCACGAACTGAGTGATATGACCGGACTAATAATGGTGCATGACATGACATGGCATGACATAGCATGACATAACAAGATGTGACAAGCACGCACCCTGGTAACTATTGAAAGCTATTGCGGCGACTTGTATGACATGACTATAATAAATGGCTTGGACACCGTGGACGATTGTGTTTGTACAAATGAACCAGTGTTGTCTTGCATCATGTCTAGGACAGGGACCCCTGAATACCACGGTCAGGGGTACCTACTGAAATTGACTAAGGCTAATAACTAGAATAATTCAGTAGTCATGAAGAGATTTTCCCCCGCTACAGGCAATCCCGTTATCTGGGCGCTCAAGTGGACTTGTAGCCTGTCGATGAGTAGGGCACATTTCTAGCACACTGTCAAATGTTGCCCCCACCATGGATGGATATTCGACCTGGATAAACTGGATGGTCTGCAGGGCTTGTGGCTGTTGGAATAATCTCATTACATTTTGATAGTAACTAGGCCTGTGATAACCCTAGTTAGTTAAAGTATCAAGCCGTACTCATTGCGTGGTCGTGATTGTTTTAATGTAGTCTAGCCCAGCTTAGCCTTGTCTTGATCCTGTACAAGATTGTAACATGACATGATTTTTTGTGCTTTCCTTATCGATAAATGATGAGATACCAAGTTCTGTTCAGATGAAGGGTAACAATCCCGGTCTTTGTTTGGTTTAAGGGTTGTAAGTTGGCTATCTGAATAGTCCCATGGTTATCTTACCATATATCATCATGATTATTTATCCTGGCCTTAATAATAATGATCAGGGGTCAAGTTCTGTTCAAGCGAAGGGTTACAACCCCGGTCTTTGTTTGGTTTAAGGGTTGTGACCTGGCTCCCGGAGCAGTTCTGTGTCCTCTTTTCGCTTATTGTCTTATTGCACCCCATGTCATGCTCGACATGTTTTACAAAATTATGACATGACATGATTACTTATGCTGGCCTTAACAATAATGATCAGGGGTCAAGTTCTGTTCAGGCGAAGGGTTACAACCCCGGTCCTTGTTTGGTTTAAGGGTTGTAACCTGGCTCCCGAAACAGTTCTGTGTCCTCTCTTCGTTTATTGTCTTATTACCTTATCAACAGTATTTGAGACGGGTTTCTATTCAGGAGAAGGGTTGCAACCCCGGTCCTTGTTTGGTTTAAGGGTTGCAACCTGGCTACTTGAATGGTTTTCTTGTACTCAATTTATTATTGTTATCCCTATTATTATCATTATTTTTATAATTATCCTTAATATTCATTATGATATGCTGGTTTTAGTTCCTAAGTGAAACCTCCTTTGTGGCACTTGCTCTTTCTGGGGTCTGACCCAGCTGGTTTTGTATGGCCAGATATCGGAGCAGCTCCAGAGGATCTACCTACCTTCCAGCCAGATGGTGACCACCAGGCATAATCCTGGCAACGAGTGGGTTTAGTTTTGGCTCTCCCACTCTATTGTAAAATTATTCTTTTGAGGCATTTAGCCGGCGAGCACGTGTTAGCTCGTATTGTACCTTTATTTATTGTCTGCCTACGGGCTGTAACATAATTGACGAATCCTAGGGTTGATCATGTATGACTGAGACTCTGGCTAATCTTGACATTTTGTACGACTAGCTTCATGATCATCTGAATATGTAATGTATGGGACGCCTTGCTATTATATATTTGGTGCTCTGACATCTTGTAACTGTTATTACTTGCTTGAGATTGAGACAATAGGCTTGTTCATGACCATAGGAGACTGATGGCTTGTAGTTAAACCCTCATGTATCTAGACAGCCGTGACCGTATAGCGAGGTGGGTTGCACTTTAATATACGTAGCTGGCTATGTATGCCCCCGCTCTCCAGTATTCTGGTTCTGGGGCGTTATATGGTTTAAGTGGTGGCCCATGCAGGTCTTGTAAATCAAGATATGTGAGGGTTTACCGAATAGATGTCTCAATCAGTACTCGCCCTTTATCTCTGTTCGTATCCTCTAAATCCCTGAATTCTTGACCTGATCACATGCTTGTATCTTTGATCTGTCCTGGTCCTTCCTTATTGTTCCCTATGTCGTCTTCTTCAGCGACATTATTCCTGGTCCTATCGATCAACAAGGCGGAGCACCTCCCGTGGACCGGCAGCAACCTGAAGATCAAGCCCAGCATTCAGGAGTAGCCTCCAGAGTCATGCCTACTGGAGGAGAGCCACCAGTTCAGCCCATCCAGCCTGTAGGGCCTTATGATGGCACCTTGGTGGGTCTCATCAGGACATTGTTAGCTTCCCAAGATCGGCGAGGAGATGCCTTGCACTAAGCAGTGGCAGATGCTCTGACCGGAGGAGGTCATCAGGGTAACAGCGCGGCCAACAGCTTCAAGCGCTTGAACCCTCCATTCTTCGATGGTAGTGAAGATGCTATCGCTACTGATGCTTGGCTTCAGGACACAGAGGTAATTCTAGAAGCAGCCAGGACTCCAGAAGCCGAGAAGGTGGCCGTGGTACGCCTGCAGTTATTGGATCTTGCCCGCAGCTGGTGGGCGGCGCAGGCCGTTGGATTATTGGCACCTATCGCCTGGGCAGTATTCCGTGAGAGATTCCAGACCAAGTATTTCGATGCTGTAGCTCGGTACGATCTACAAACGAGGTTCACCAATCTGAAGCAGATGGGCAGGACGGTCGACAGATATGCGGTCGAGTTCTCGAGACTCAGTCGGTTTGCTCCCACCTTGGTAGCGACCGAGTTCGATAGAGCCCAGCGGTTCCAGTAGGTGCTCCATCTCGAGATTTTATTGGCCATAGAGCAGTTTGAGCATCAGACTTTTGATGCGGTATTGAGAGCAGCCAGGAGACATGAGTATACCTCCCAGAGGATCGTGGATAGGACCGGGGGTCGGAAGCGATCCCACGGCCAGATGAATCAGTCTTCAGCACCAGCCCCGGCAGCTAGGGCTTTGACCATTGGAGCTCCGAGGCGGGCGGCCTCAGTGACGTCGGTTCAACATTCCACTCCGATGTACCCTCAGCAGCAAAAGCAGAAGCAGTCTTCCGTAATGGGTTGCACTCATTGTGGGAAGCCAGGGCATGTGGTAACAGAGTGTCGCAGAGCACAGGGGTTGTGCTTGGTTTGTGGTGCCCCGGACCACAGGGTTGGGACTGCCCGAACAGGGGGAGTTCATCTTCATCAGCCTTCTCTAGTCCTTCAGTTAGAGGACCAGCACCAGTCCAGCAGCAGCAGCAGTACCCGTTCCCGAGACCATTGTCGACGCAGGCCCAGGCATTCCATCAGCAGAGACCGCAGCAGTATGCCCAAGCCCAAGCCCTGATCTAAAGCAGACAGAGAAGTTTTCAGCATAGGGTACCCGCACCCCGAGGACATGGTCAAGTGATGGCTTTGACCATAGGAGAAGAAGGATTGGCACCAGGTGAGGTAGTGGCAGGTACTATTCTCGTCAACTCCTTCCCAGCATCAGCGTTATTTGATTCTGGTACATCGCATTCATTTATGTCTGTACGATTTGCGACACGAATAGGACTGGAGCCCGAGTCATTATCAGTAAGGCTCAATATACTTACTGGTAATGGACTTGTAGGAGTAGATAGAGTGTTTTCCTCGGGTCGGATCGTAGTTAGCGGTAGAGAATTTCTCGCTAGATTGATAGAGTTCCCAATGGCCGATTATGATGTGGTCTTAGGGATGGATTGGTTGAGGGACCAGTATGCTAGGATAGACTGCCATATTGGCAGGATTGTTTTAGCATTCCAGGCGAGCCAGAGTTTTCTTTTTCCCGAGGCGAAGTTGAACCTTCTCTTCCAGTATTGCGGATGGCGGTAGCAGCAGTGCAGTTACCCGGATAGTTGAAGAGTTTCCAGATGTTTTTCTAGAAGATCTTCCAGGAATGCCGCCAGAGCGAGAGATCGAGTTCACCATAGACTTGATCCCGGGGACAGCCCCAGTGTCAGAGAGCGTCTACAGGATGGCGCCATCAGAGTTAGAGATATTGTACAAGATGATTAAAGAACTTAGAACCAAGGGATTCATTCGTGCTAGTGGATCACCTTGGGGAGCCCCGATGCTTCTAGTGAAAAAAAAGGATGGTACATCCATATTATGTGTTGATTATCGTACCTTGAACTCAGTGACAATTAAGAACAGATACCCTCTCCCGAGGATAGATGACTTGTTTGATCAACTCAAGGGGGCAGCAGTATTCTCGAAGATTGATTTGCGGTCAGGGTACCATCAGATCAGAGTCATCAGAGAGCAGGACATCCTGAAGACAGCTTTCAGGTCCCGATATGGGCATTGGGAGTTCCTTGTTATGCCATTTGGAGCAACCAATACGCCGGCTGTATTCATGGACCTCATGAATCATATCTTCATGCCTTATTTGGATCAGTTTGTGATTGTGTTCATAGACGACATCCTGGTCTACAACAAAAGTGAGGCGGAGCATGAGCAGCATCTCAGAGTTGTCCTCTAGATTCTCAGAGAGCACCAGTTGTATGCCAAGTTCAGTAAATACGAGTTCTGGCTCGATCGCATTTCGTACTTGGGACATATCATCACCAGAGGTGGAGTAGAAGTGGATCCCCAAAAGATCGTGGCTATTGAGACGTGGCCAGTACCCAGCACAGTTGCAGAAGTTCAGAGTTTCCTTGGCTTGGCCGGCTACTACCGGCGATTTGTTTCAGACTTTGCTCGAATTTCAGCGCCATTGACCCAGTTAACCCGCAAGGATGTGCAGTTTGCTTGGACAACAGAGTGCCAGGATTCTTTTGAGAAATTGAAGCGAGGCTTGATGACGGCACCCATTCTCACGCTTCCAGATGGGACCGGGGGATTCTCAGTGTATTATGATGCTTCAGGCAGAGGTTTGGGATGTATTTTGATGTAGCATGGGAAGGTAATAGCTTATGCGTCACGTCAACTTCGTGATCATGAGAGGAATTACCCAATCCATGACTTGGAGCTGGCAGTAGTAGTGTTTGCACTTAAGTTGTGGAGGTACTACTTCTACGGAGATAGGATAGAGATTTTCACCGACCACAAGAGTCTAAAGTATGTGTTCACTCAGAAGGATCTTAACATGCGTCAGAGGAGGTGGCTAGAGCTACTTGTGGATTATGATGTCAACCTGCAGTATCATCCTGGAAAGGCCAGTGTAGTTGCAGATGCATTGAGCAGGAGAGTCGGAGTTTATTTCCTTACCGTGCAGCCAGAGTTATTGTCAGATCTTCAGAAGATGGGTATTGAAGTTGTCCTTCCTACCAGTGTGGCATTGATGACCAGTATGCAAGTTCAGTCCAGTCTAGTCGAGAGGATCCGGATGGCACAGTCAGCAAATACTAAGCTTGAGCAGCTTAGAGCAGAGTGTGAGGCAGGACGAAGACCAAAGTTATGCATTCATGAGGACGGTACACTTCGACATGGGAAGCGTCTTTGTGTACCCAGTGGGATATCAGACAGGAGATCATGGCAGAGGCTCACAGTTCTCAGTATTCCATTCATTCCGGTAGTACGAAGATGTACCGTGATATCCGTCAGCACTTTTGGTGGAATGGCATGAAGAGGGAGATAGCCTGGTTTGTCTTTCGGTGTTTGGTTTGCCAACAAGTTAAAGCTGAGCATCAGAGATCGGCTGGACTTCTTCAGCCCCTGCCAATTCCAGAATGGAAGTGGGAGCATGTAACCATAGATTTTATGACCGGATTACCTAGATCCCCGGCCGGTAGAGATGCTATTTGGGTTATTATAGACAGCCTCACGAAGGTGGTTCACTTTCTCCCATTCAGAGTTGGTCAGTCGACGGCTCAGCTAGCAGAGATGTACCTCAGGCAGATCGTCAGATTTCACGGTGTACCAGTCAGTATCACCTCGGACAGAGATTCAAGATTTATGTCGCATTTTTGGCGTAGCCTGCAGGGGAGTTTGGGAACTCACCTCCAGTTCAGCTCAGCTTATCATCCGCAGGCAGATGGTCAGTCAGAGCGTACCATATAAACCTTGGAAGATATGTTGAGATCTTGTACACTCAACTTCGATGGTTCGTGGGAAGATCGCCTGCACCTGGTGGAGTTCTCGTACAACAACAGTTTCTAAGCCAGTATCCAGATGGCACCGTTCGAGACACTGTATGGTAGGAAGTACAGATCCCCGCTAGCATGGGATGATGTTGGAGATCGGCAGATGCTCGGTCCGAAAATGATTGCTCAGACAGTTGAAGTGGTCAGAAGAGTCAGAGATCATCTTCGAGTTGCCCAAGATTGCCAGCATCATTGGGCCGATTCTCATCGGCGTCCCCTTGAATTCTCGGTCGACGACCATGTATTCCTGAGGATTTCGCCTAACCGTGGCGTCATTCATTTCAGCATACGGGAAAAGCTTAGTCCTAGGTATATAGGACCGTTCGACATTCTGAAGCGAGTAGGAGATGTGTCCTATCGTCTCGCTCTTTCGCCGTCGTTACGTGAGGTGCATGACGTGTTCCATGTATCCCAACTACGACGGTATATCCCGGACCCAAACCATATCCTAGATCATTCAGAATTGGTTGTTGGTGCCAACCTTTCGTATGAGGAGAGGCCCGTGTCTATATTGGACCGGAGAGAGAAGATACTCAAGAACAAGACTATTAGTTTAGTCCGTGTTGCTTGGGATCATTATTCTTTGGGTGAGTCAACGTGGGAGCGTGAGGATGATATCCGATCGCGATATCCTGACTTGTTTGACTCGTAAGGTATAATGTCTTTCTTATTGTCACGACCCGCACCCACTGTTAGGGTACGAGAACGTAACAACGCCCAGCCTACGTCGCAGTGTCGACGGTAGAACGCTGTCCTAGGTCACAACATCTAACAATATAATGCTAAGCAGTTTATACTCCCCGAATGGGGGTGACATAGCAGATACAGTCTCAATCACAACTAAGATAGAGCATGATAAGGATGGATAAAACATGAAATCAAAAAGAGATACAACAGAGAGAATCTAAGTGTCTAAAATACACAAACCCAGAAATACATCTCAAAGCTCAAATACAGTAATCCATAAAATAAATACAACTCAAGACAACTGAAATAAAGTAAGAAAAACCCTAGCTATCTATACGACCTCTACTGTGTCTCCTCTAGGCTAGCAGGCAACCTCCAAGCTATCTGTAAAATTTATCAACAGGTCCAGTCAGGACAGGAGCGAGTACAGTACATCTCAACAGTTCATAGCAGGTTAGAAAATATAAACATGCAGTAAAGTAAGATACAAGTACTGAAAGAAGTGCAGTATGTAAACAGAGAAAGAGCTGTAACAAAATATCTACTATAATAGAGAGTAACAGTGGCTAGTGAGTCAGAGTACAATATGGACATGTAAATGGCATAGGAGATTCTGATAAGACACTATGGAAGAGATTCTGATAAGATACTACTGGTGTATTATTCACATGTCCAATTCTACTCTTCCGTACCCCAATCAATACATAAGGATCTAAACAGGTTATGTTATTGTACATGATATCACATGGGGGCCCATGAAAGGGTACACATGATAGTATACATGGGGGCTCCGTGAACATTAGAGTACAAGATTCACAGGAGTGTACATGTATAATGAAAGCACAGGAGTACATGATGAAAGTGAAACGCACATGACACAATGTACCCGATGCTCCCGAGGGGGATAACATCGCATGTAGAGATCCATATAGTACCAATCCGTGAGACCATCGTGACAGTACAAGTAAAGTAATCTACTGCAGGAAATAATTCTAAGCAGGATATGAAATGATCAGAGAATGTACTCGCCTGATATCTGAATGTCCAAGGTAAAGATACCGTCCGATGAGAGGTGTCTGGCTCCTAATTAGAACAGCACAAGTCACAACATGTCCAGAAGGGTAATATAAAGCACTACAATGCATTCTACATGAATCTAGGTCAAACTAGGCCAAAGTCAACCCTTGGTCAACTGTACTAGTCAAACTAGGTCATATCCTAACCCAGTAAGTCTTACTAGGCCTAACCAAGACTATCCTAGCAAGCACACATCAATACAAGGCTATACAAGCCAACATACACCCAACTCTATATAGCATGCAATTATTCAATACTCAAATAGGCAAGAATTCACATTGGATATACACTAGGTAATCTATTACTTAAGCTATATATGTCTACACATATATACACATGCATATATTGGTATTCAACATTAGGTCTATAATCATGGCATTTCCAATGGTTATATAAACTTATATATTACAACACAATATGCTAACATATATATAATATACATACATAGCTAAGTTAACTATATTCATAAATACTTATTTAAGAGGCTATGTGTGTGTATGTGAACATGGCAAAGGGGCAAGTGAGGGTTAAATGGGCAAACATAGTGTATATATATCAAAGAGTGTCAAAGTGTAAGTGAACAATGTGTCAAGTGTGATAGTGTCAACATAGTGTAAGGGGGTACATGAGGTAATATAGGATTTGTGTTAACATAGAATATTACATCTCATTAACTTGTATATTGCATACATTATATCTATTATTACATTACATTCATGCTTGCATTCATTCATCATTCATTTATTCTCTTGCACCACTATATGCACCATACATTACATACTATGGAACCTACATATTCATTACAAGCCATACTTATACATGCTTACATTAGATAGGATACTTACACCTCATACATCATTTATTTAACCATTTACTCATGCTTGCATTCTCTATTTAATTACATAATGTATATACATTAACATGGGTTAAAATCAAATAGAACATTATATTACACACAAGGGTGCACAAAATACATATGCCGAATAGTAACTCCTACTAATAATCAATACTGTACCATCTCAGCATGAATTAAAAATTTAGGATTAAAGTATGTTATAGATCTATGTGTTAGCTTTCTGAAACTTCAAACGGATCGCGTTTTCGTTTCCGGAAACTCCCGGAATCGCAAAAACATCGAGAACGCGTTTGTCTTTCGTACAGCTGACACTCAAATAATTCTCCAGAAAGTTACAGAAATAATTAGGCCTATTAATACATGTTTTTGGAAAGCTAACTTCAATACGCTTCTTTTTAAAAAAAAATGGGAGATTAAACCGAGCTTTGAGCTAGAAGTTATGACATTTCTAAGTTAGGGCTGAAATTAAAAACGTGGATAAAAATCATGACGGATTTAGGTAGTTTGAGACAAAAGAACACAAGTATATAACATAATATATCAAGAACTCACTCTCTACACTAATATATATATATATGAGACACTATAGAACACATCTCCAATACAAAAATATGAGATTAAACATGTAATAATTCATTCATACATAACAACAACACATAGTGTATCCAAATTTGGGATTTTCCCACATGGACACAACTACAACACAAAGGACACTCCTATGACCTCCAAATGGACACAAAATGGACACAAATGGAGATACAACCATGGGGGTCATTCCTATGGATTTAAAATAGACCTATATGCATGAGGAAATGAAAAGGAGAAGGGATTTATACCTCCCGGTAGATCGAATCGAAGAAAAGCCTTCCCGGAGCGACACCGACACGTAGAGATTCCAAAAGGACACGAACGAGCTCCGAATCCTCCCAAACTTGTGTAGCTTCCTCCTTGGCTAGAATGGAGAAGGAAAGAAGAAGATTTGGTAGTAAAATGGAAGGATTTGGTGGAGAAATTGCTAGGGATTGCTCTCTAGGAATTTGGGGAAGAACAAGAGGGAGAGTGTGGATGAGAATAATGAAATGAACTTGAGCCTATCCTCTCCCAAAGTGGCTGGACATATGGGGCTATTTGTCCTATTATGGTAAGGTCCAAAATGCCCCCACTAACCTATTCTATGAGTATTAGGAAAGGGCTAATTGGTTGGGGCTAAATTAGTCATTCTAAAGTCTCTAATCACACTAACCTTATCCATAATAATTAGTCTAACCTCTAACTAAAATATTTCTATCATGTGGACTAAAATTAATATCATGTGGGCCATGCCTAACTAGTGTGTGGGTCCCACTAGAGTCAAACTACCCCCGGGTCCCCGTTTCAAGTCGGATTGAGTTGAAATTCGAACCCGACTCAAATAATCCCAAAACAATATCATAAATAATAAAATAATATCAAAATAATTCAAAGAGGTCAAATGCAAAAAAAAATATCCTTAGGCCAAAAATGACATTAAATATCATAATCACATGGTTAGGCTCTAGGTCAAACAGTCTCTAGGGTTTCACTAGCAAAACGTCAAAATCATAAGTCATTGATTTAAATAATTTTAAAATGATTTAAAATCACGAAAAATCATATCATGAATTAAATATCATTATTAAAATAATTATAAATACGAAATTTCAAAATTACCCTCATTTGGGAAACTGGGTGCTACACTTATGCCTTATGCTCTCAGTTCCTAGCTTGAATGATTGCTTGATTGATTGTCTTGTTATAGCTTGCCTGTGATTAGTATAGCTTGTCCTTGCCGCTCTAGCCTCTTAATTAAATTTTGAAGACAGAATTCTTTTAAGGTGGGTAGAGTTGTAACGACCGTGGTTCGTATTACGTATTTTGTATACGTGTACGTATTTTGATTCATAGCATGTCTCATTGCATGGTTATCTTGGTATTTCAATTGCTTGGTTCGGCTTGGTTGGCTTGGTTCGGTTTGGATTGGTTCTTCATGTGGACCAACCCCACCTACCACCCCTTCCTTCTTTTAATAGCCGTCCACTCCTTCACTCTCCTCATTACTTCTTTTTATTAACTCTTTTTCTTCTTCACCATTACTCTTCCACCTAACAGGAGGTTTAGGCAAGTGCAACTTGCTTCATGGAGGAACTCAATTTTATTGTTCCATTTTCTTCTCCACAAGATTCTAAGCCACTTTAGTACTTAGCATTTTCAAATTCTATGGCTCATTTCATGTAGATCTAAGTTTCTAGCTTTTTGATCTTCTTGGTTTTGATCTACTAAAATGGCTTGTTTTAGAAAACAAAGAGTTCCTTGTAGTAGGCATTCTGATTTTACGCAAGTTTGGTTTTGAAATGGCTGAATTTCATCAAGTCTCAACGGAGAAGGAGCTTGCTTGAGTTCTTGAGCTTTTACGCATGCTCGTCTTGGCCTGGTAGAGAAGATGAAGTTTTACACTCACGTTTTACGTGCCAGCGTAGTGTTTCAGCCCTTACGCACACGGTCTAACGTGTTAGCGTAGTGATTAGCCTTTATGCCCATGCATTGCGTGCCAGCGTATCATGCAGCCTTTTTACGCACACGTTTTAACGTATCCGCGTAATGCCCTCTTTACGCACACGCCATTGTGTGCTAGCGTATTCATTCTACGCCGAGTTTATTCGAACTCTACGCCGAGACCCTCTCACTCGCGTAGAATCGCTCTCGCGTAGACTTTGGCTCGAGTAGATTCTCGCGTGCGTAGAATCTCGCTCGGGTGTTCGTGCGCGTAAAATTCTACTCGCGTAAAATTCTTAGCGCGTGTAATTTACTTGCGTATAACCCGGCTAGCGTAGAACCCCACCCACGTGCATCTTTGCTCGCGTAGAGCTATCTCTCCCTTACTCTTGCTAGCGTAGAGCCGCTTTACGCTTGAGGCCCTCGGCCTAGCATAGAGGCTCACTCGCATAGAGCCTCGAGTCCTTGTGTACCCGATTGTCTTTTATGCCTTGCACTATTCATGAATTGACAAGCACAGACTGAGTGATATGACCGGACTAATAATTGTGTATGACATGACATGGCATGACATAGCATGACATAACAAGATGTGACAAGTACGCACCCTGGTAACTATTGAAAGCTATTGCGGCGACTTGCATGACATGACTATAATAAATGGCTTGGACATCGTGGACGATTGTGTTTGTACAAATGAACCAGTGTTGTCTTGCATCATATCTAGGACAGGGGCCCCTGAATACCACGGTCAGGGGTACCTACTGAAATTGACTAAGGCTAATAACTAGAATAATTCAGTAGTCATGAAGAGATTTTCCCCCGCTACAAGCAATCCCGTTATCTGGGCGCTCAAGTGGACTTATAGACTGCCGATGAGTCGGGCACATTTCTAGCACACTGTCAAGTGTTGCCCCCATCATGGATGGATATTCGACCTGGATAACCTGGATGGTCTACAGGACTTGTGGCTGTTGGAATAATCTCATTACATTTTGATAGTAACTAGGCCTGTGATAACCCTAGTTAGTTAAAGTATCAAGTCGTACTCATTGCATGGCCGTGATTATTTTGATGTAGTCTAGCCCAGCTTAGCCTGGTTCTGATCATGTACAAGATTGTAACATGACATGATTTCTTGTGCTTTCCTTATCGATAAATGATGAGATACCAAGTTCTGTTCAGATGAAGGGTTACAATCCCGATCCTTGTTTGGTTTAAGGGTTGTAACTTGGCTATCTGAATAGTCCCATGGTTATCTTACCATATATCATCATGATTATTTATGCTGGCCTTAACAATAATGATCAGGGGTCAAGTTCTGTTCAGGCGAAGGGTTACAACCCCGGTCCTTGTTTGGTTTAAGGGTTGTAACCTGGCTCCCGAAGCAGTTCTGTGTCCTCTTTTCGTTTATTGTCTTATTGCATCCCATGTCATGCTCGACATATTTTACAAAATTATGACATGACATGATTACTTATGCTGGCCTTAACAATAATGATCAGGGGTCAAGTTCTGTTCAGGCGAAGGGTTACAACCCCGGTCCTTGTTTGGTTTAAGGGTTGTAACCTGGCTTCCGGAACAGTTCTGTGTCCTCTCTTCGTTTATTGTCTTATTACCTTATCAACAGTATTTGAGACGGGTTTCTATTCAGGAGAAGGGTTGCAACTCCGGTCCCTATTTGGTTTAAGGGTTGCGACCTGGCTACTTGAATGGTTTCCTTGTACTCAATTTATTATTGTTGTCCCTGTTATTATCAGTATTTTTATAATTATCCTTAATATTTATTATGATATGCTGGTTTTAGTTCCTAAGTGAAGCCTCCTTTGTGGCACTTGCTCTTTCTGGGATCTAACCCAGCTGGTTTTGTATGGCCAGATATCGGAGCAGCTCCAGGGGATCTACCTATCTTCCAGCCAGATGGTGACCACCAGGCGTAACCCTGGCAACGAGTGGGTTTACTTTTGGCTCTCCCACTTGTAAGCCCCCTGAATTTTAGGGCTGTTTTAAATTTTTTCTAAATGAATTATTATCGATAAATATTTTATTTTATTTATTTAATTGTTTAGATTATTAATGTACCTTCCTGTGACTTTGACTTCTGGAGCGTCAGGGATGCCAATCTCTGTAAACTCTCTTCATGGATTTTGAAGTAGACGAGATTATCTTCGTTTTGATATATCATGTCCCACTTGAATTCATTCCCTTGTGCTATTTTTGTATCGCGCAAGTTCGGGTCAACTTAGACCGATTAATCATTGAATAATTATTCCTAATTTTATCTTTGATCATCGTTTGCACGTTACTGTGGCTTTTAATTTAGGAGCACCAGACCAGTCGTTTTCTCAGAACCAACTTCTCATGAATGATCTACTCGAGACGCTCTCCACCCATGACCTTCGTGTCCCACTCAGACACTTCATTTTGTGCTTCATTTTCTTCGCACAACTTCCGGGTCAATTTAGGCCGATTAATTATCTACCGTGAAACCCGATTTAATTTCCAATTTAATTTCGGGACCCGACATCGATCCAACCTAGTCGACCCAAAGTACGGACCTGGCCCACATGAAGCCTACTACCCACATGAAACTTGTGTCCCATTTATTGGAGTCCCCGCATATTATTTATTTGCCCATTATCATAAATACATATTTAATTCAATTATTGCACCATGTCCGATTTCGACCCGACCCGGCTCGACCGAACCTGAACCCAAGCTCCGTATTGTTCCATCGTGACTGCCCATACCCCCACTGATAAATATCCCTCTCTCTAAAAATATCTTATTTTTCTCTCTCCTTGTATATATATACATATATATATATATATATATATATATATATATATATATATATATATATATATATATATATATATATATATATATATATATATCTCGTTCTCTCTCTTCTCTCCTACACACCTACACCTCTCCCCTCTTCCATCAGGACAGCCCCCCATGTGTGGCCGACATCTCCCCCCCCTCCTCTCTCTATACTTTTCTCTCTCTATCTCTCCCTATATATATATATATACCTACATATATATATAAACATATATCTAATTCTCACACTCTCTCCCTCACTTTACACCTACACTCACACACACCCCCTCCCCTCTCACTACCAGCACACTCACCCCCCCCTTAGCCGACTTCCCCTCTCTCTCACTAAAATATCTTTTTCTCATTCTCTCTCTCTCTTTCTATTTATATCTATACACACACTCATGCATACATATCACTCTCTCTTTCTCTCAACACACACAACACACCATCACCCTCACCACAGCCGACAGCCCCCCCCCCATGGCTGAGCAACACACCACCACCACCACAAACACCCACAGCCACCTCCCTCTTCTTTTCCTCCTCCTCCTCTATTATTATCATCTTCCCGTCACCCTCACCATCATCTTCCCACCACCACCATGCGCCACCACCTCCACTCCAACACCCCCGCCGCCGTGCGCCACTTTGTGGCCGGCGAGCCTTCCCCCGCCACCGTGCCAGGCCGGCGACCACCCTACGCAGCCCTGCGCTCAGGCGCGCGAGCAACAGCCGCAGCAGCGGCGCCACGTGCGCGCGCGCGCGGGCCGCCGTCGTGCGCCGCCGCGCCGCCGCACGGCCGCCGTGGCCGTCCCCCTAGGCGCGCGCACCCCCGGCGACCTCCCCCTGTCCACCACCGGCCTCCCCGACGTGTTGAACACACGATTCGTGCGTTTACGTCGAAATTCCGTCGACGCGCGCGCGAGAAGTTTCAGTAATTATGTTTCGGGACAGCGACTTCGCACGTGTTTTCTGGAAGATCCGACCGTTGGATCGGCAAACTTTTTGCTCCGTCGCAATCTCGGTATATCCATCTTCACTCCTATCAATTTTCACCCGTTAATTACGTCGTTTGATACCTCAAAATTGGCCACCAAGTTGACACTTTAAATTGAACTGTTTTTGGACAGTTTCGTGGAGCCGACTTCGTCAGCTCGTAACTTCGCCGTCGCAGCTCCGTTTTGCGTGTTGTCAGTTCCGGTGCACAGCTGGTATAACCCTCTTCCTGCCTCCTTTAGGTTTCGTTTCATTATAAGCACGTTTGGTTGGTTGAATTCGACGCCAAAGTTGGCCGTCCGAATTCTTTAAATCGCACTTGTTAAATTCTATTTTGAACCCGGGACTCCAGATTTAATTTTTGACACCACCAGTAGACTCGTGGCGTCGTTCTGGAATGTTTTCATATAAAATTTGCTTGATTTGGATAACGTGGGCCCTGGCACGCATTTCGGTGCAAAACGGATCCCACTTTTCGAGTCAACGGGTCACTTTGAGATCGGCTCATCGGAATCCAATTTCGGATATACCGTTGAGTTCGTATCGTCATTCTGGACTCGTTGACATATAATTTGCTGAGTTTTGAAGACATTTGCTCCGGCACGCATTTCCGTGCAAATCGGATACCAAGTGTCGCGTCAACGTATCATTCTGAGATCGGCACATCGGAATCCTATTTCGGATATACCGTTGGGTTCGTATCGTCATTCTGGATTCGTGGACATATAATTTGCTAGGTTTTGTAGACTTCTATCCTGACACATTTTTCGGTGCAAGGTGTGTCCAACGACGGACATCATTTTAACCCGAAATTACCGTTTTACTCCTGTGTTCAAATTGGACTTATGGGTAGGCTATCCTAGCTGATTTGACCGTTCTGGACACGTTGGTGATATTTATTTTATCATCCGACGACATCTGTAGATTTTGCTTATGTATTATCCTTAATTTGTAATTAATTATTTTTCCAAAAATTGTTACTTTCTGGTTTTGAATTTTTATATATATTTTAATTGCTGTAAAAATCTTGAAAAAATGGTATTCAAATATTATGTTAATTTAGCTAATTTATTATAATTTTTCTAGCATTTAATAAGTACTTTTGGTATTTTATAAAAATAGGAAAACAGAACTCATTTTCAGTATATTTATGTTTGCTGATTTTTAATAAATATTTATGAGGGTTTATAAATCCCAGAAAAATTAGTATAAATTTCTATAATTAACAAGGATTATTTTGGTACTTTATTTTATATATATTTAAGCTTTTTGTCTATCTCTAAAATTATTAGAACATAGTGTACAGTAGATTTAATTATTGAATAATTACGACTTGCAACTTTTTATGTTGTTTTGTGTTTTAGTCGTATTGGACCTCACCCCGCACTAGTGTAAAGACCCTAGAAAATTAGTCTGGATATAGTGTCACTCCACATTAGACTTTTATGCTAGGTTTCCACTTAGTTAGTGTCCAGTTAGGAGTCGTGTCACACCACTAGTATATTATTGAACATAGCTTAGAACTGAGTTTGTATATCATTATTGACAGGACACCGGACATCTATATCTTCGTACTAGTATTCTTGCTTTGCTCGAGGCAAGTACATCTACACACTCATTTACTGTCTTTTAATGCTAGAACATGTATTAACCCTGTTAAAATACTGTTTTCTGAATAACTGCAAGTTAAATCTTCACATGTTATATTAAATTGGTCCCTACCATGCTTAGGACAGTTATCATATCTTCTCATGTTCCTTACTGGTTCTCAGTACATATTTTACTATGCTTTTATACTACTCGGAGTATTCACATATTTCATACTGTTTCCAGTACCGGCTATGCTTATATTACTCCCAGTGTCTCTCACATGTTTTTACTGTTCTCGTATCTCTCACATGATAGAATATGGGTTATGGGAAAACTGATAGTAGTGTACGTGATCATGACCCCCTACAGTAGCGAGCGAGGTCGCATTTTATATGCATACCTTGC
The DNA here is from genome assembly GCA_029216955.1 of Iris pallida. Classification (NCBI taxonomy): domain Eukaryota; kingdom Viridiplantae; phylum Streptophyta; class Magnoliopsida; order Asparagales; family Iridaceae; genus Iris; species Iris pallida. The sequence goes on from JANAVB010009999.1 coordinate 6,260,593, forward strand.
CGCAGGCCATTATCCCGCATTTCTGTACGGATGTACACCTATGCCTGTTGACTTGTACGTATGTACATTTTATTTACATGTACCACAGTACATTGTACATCTATTGACCGATCACGTGCCTGCTACAGTTTTAAACATTACATATACATCTGTCTCTACGACATATGTATCCTTGCCATGCTAAATTATGAGATATACCATGATTCCAGATATGCTATGTTCCCTGTGTTACCATGATATTGTGATCCCAGTTGTACCATGAGGCCATGTTTTTAGTATTTCCTGTTTTATAGACTCATCACACCATGTTTCTTATTGTACATCTCTTTTATTATATGTTCAGTACTTTAGTTGTAGAGGTTGTACTTGCTCCCGTCCTGACAGGATAACATTGTAGGTTTACTTTTCGAGAAGGAAATGCTAGGTAATTCATACTATGGCACTGATTTTGAGGACCTGGCCTTAGCTCCAGAAGAGGCCCCAGCGGGGAACCTTGCTTAGTTATTTTCATATGTTTTGAGACTGAGACTTTGGTATGTTCTTATATTTGGATACTGGACTTTGTCTCCAGTTAGCTACTTGGAAGTGTATTATTTAAGTCTGTACTTGTTTACCTTCGCTTATAGATGCTGTGTTGTGATGAACTTTAAATATGATATTAGAACTGTTAGCAGCTTAGATCATTTATTATCTATTATTAGAACAGTTTACTACGCTTTAATCAAGCGTAGGCTGGACATGGCTCGGCCCGGCCCAACAATTTGGGTAACGGGTCATGACATGTTTTTTTGGCGGCCCATGCAGGTCCAGACTTAAGTTGTTTGGTTACGTTATTGTACCAAGCATGCTTGCAATTAGGATCTAGGACAACTTGTTAACACTAGGGATAAACATTTAGAACACCTAGAGGATAACTAGGATTGCAACATAGGAGAACTCATCACAGCATAGGACCGTTAGCTATAATTAGCCTCTTGTTTGTATTTCAGTGGGTCAATTTAGACCAAGTTTGTACCCTTGGGATGACCCCTGAGGATCTCACTCTAATCTTACATAGAAATTTGTTTTCACCTGTTTCCATTTGCTCTTCCTTAAATTCGTTGTTGAATTTAATTTCTGATTTTCGTTGTTAACTTTGATCTTGCATCGTGATAAATTTTGTGGATTAAATTATGATATATCCTGATAAGGTGAACATCTGCTTTAGTTATGGAGTTTAGAATTTATCACAGCCATATTAGCTGGTATGACAAAAACATAGAGCCTGATTTCGGATATACTATCCTATTCATGGAATTTAGATTTTCTCGCAGCCATACCGGTTGGCATGGCGAGGATTCTAGATAATATGATTATAGGGTGTATACCTTAGTTATGACTCTATCGTTTATTGCATCTAAGCTTACTGGTGTGGCAAGAATTCTGGCAACATAATTTCAGGAAGACGTATATGGTTATCAGATCATATCTCAACTTGGTTCACTTTGTTATGACCGAATGAGCAAGAATAAATTCTTATTATCATTCTTTCCCGTCTTGATTAACTCTGTTCCATCTATAACTAGGATTATAGGTTCTCTAGAACTCTCCAATAGAATTGCTTTCATGTTATCTTTTGGACATAATTATTTTTGTGTTCTATCTTTCCTATGACTTGACTAAACTCTTTTTCGTTAACCTCTTGGAAAATTCTTCTCGTTATGCATCTCGTTGTCTCCGTACCATTCTTGGAGATATTCCAACAAACTTTTCAGTCTTGTTTGACCTTTAACTTGTTTGGACACTGTTATGGATTGCTTGACCCAGTCTTAGGCCTTGTTACCTTCTATTTGATAGACGACTGAAATAGCTAAACCTTGTTGACTGATCCTGTAGTATAACTATAGATGTATTGTGTGATTATGATAAGTACTTTTCCTAGGGATTGGTTAGATTAAGCTTATAGGACAAGTATGGGTGACTGACCATAGTAGACTTGGAAACCATTAAGAACGATTGTATTGATAGTATGACTTGATGATAGGGTATCTAAGATGGGATTATAAGATATTATATTGTTGTGACTAATGGATTGAGGATTAGAATTTTGTGCTTAGCAGTTTGAGGATTTAGCATTTGTAGAATTTTGGTTGGTTATCTATAGCTAATTACATATGATTAGAGGGTAGATCGATATGTGGATTGATATAGAATAAGTTAGAATGAGTTATCGTATTGCGTACGAGATCGGAAAAATATCAGTTAAAAAGACATGGAACAAGACAAAGACATATGTACATTGGTAATTAATAAATCGAGAGTTTTGAAATCGAAGATTTATATTCGGAGGACTTGTTGAGTAAAAAGAAAGAGGCTCTATGCCAAGGATAAGAATTGAACGTATGATTTCAAGGAGAAATATAGGAAAGGATTGACGATAAATGATGCTAAGGAACTGTGGATTGATAGAATATGGATACTTAGGATACGATAAGGAAGTCCAGTATTTACAATTGAGGTTGGAAATATGATTGATGATTAAGCATTTTTGGCTTATAAACATATCCAAAGAATGACCTATAGTTTAGGGTATACATAAAGGTTTCATGTTAGTATGGAAGATTTTAAAGGATATATGACGTAGTTTATGATAGAAGGACTTTGTTGAACCTGAAGCAAAATACATGTAGCGAGAACAACATGGATGATTACAAGGATAGCAGTTTGAGTATCGTAGCCAGAATAGCTACATGTTATAGTTTGACCTAATGGGTGATTTTTAATTTCGAGGACGAAATTTTTGTAAGGTGGGTAGGATGTAAGCCCCCTGAATTTCAGGGTTGTTTTAAATTTTTTCTAAATGAATTATTATCGATAAATATTTTATTTTATTTATTTAATTGTTTAGATTATTAATGTACCTTCCCGTAACTTTGACTTCTGGAGCGTCAGGGATGCCAATCTCTGTAAACTCTCTTCATGGATTTTGAAGTAGACGAGATTATTTTCGTTTTGATATATCATGTCCCACTTGAATTCGTTCCCTTGTGCTCTTTTTGTATCGCGCAAGTTCGGGTCAACTTAGACTGATTAATCGTTGAATAATTATTCCCACTTTTATCTTTGATCATCGTTTGCACGTTACTGTGGCTTTTAAATTAGGAGCACCAGACCAGTCGTTTTCTCAGAACCAACTTCTCATGAATGATCTACTCGAGATGCTCTCCACCCATGACCTTCGTGTCCCACTCAGACACTTCATTTTGTGCTTCATTTTCTTCGCACAACTTCCGGGTCAATTTAGGCCGATTAATTATCTACCGTAAAACCCGATTTAATTTCCAATTTAATTTTGGGACCCGACATCGATCCAACCTAGTCGACCCAAAGTACGGACCTGGCCCACATGAAGCCTACTACCCACATGAAACTTGTGTCCCATTTATTGGAGTCCCCGCATATTATTTATTTGCCCATTATCATAAATACATATTTAATTCAATTATTGCACCATGTCCGATTTCGACCCGACCCGGCTCGACCGAACCCGAACCTAAGCTCCGTATTGTTCCATCGTGACTGCCCATACCCCCACTGATAAATATCCCTCTCTCTAAAAATATCTTATTTTTCTCTCTCCTTGTATATATATACATATATATATATATATACTTATATATATATCTCTCTTTCTCTCTCTTCTCTCCTACACACCTACACCTCTCCCCTCTCCCATCAGGACAGCCCCCCATGTGTGGCCGACATCTCCTCCCCCCCTCTTTCTATACTTTTCTCTCTCTATCTCTCTTTATATATATATATATATATATATATATATATATATATATATATATATATATATATATATATACCTACATATATATATATATATATAAACATATATCTAATTCTCACACTCTCTCCCTCACTTTACACCTACACTCACACACACCCCCTCCCCTCTCACTACCAGCACACTCACCCCCCCTTAGCCGACTTCCCCTCTCTCTCACTAAAATATCTTTTTCTCATTCTCTCTCTCTCTCTTTCTATTTATATCTATACACACACTCATGCATACATATCACTCTCTCTCTCTCTTTCTCTCAACACACACAACACACCATCACCCTCACCACAGCCGACAGCCCCCCCCATGGCTGAGCAACACACCACCACCACCACAAACACCCACAGCCACCTCCCTCTTCTTCTCCTCCTCCTCCTCTATTATTATCATCTTCCCGTCACCCTCACCATCATCTTCCCACCACCACCATGCGCCACCACCTCCACTCCAACACCCCCGCCGCCGTGCGCCACTTCGTGGCCGGCGAGCCTTTCACCGCCACCGCGCCAGGCCGGCGACCACCCTACGCAGCCCCGCGCTCAGGCGTGCGAGCAACAGCCGCAGCAGTAGCTGCAAACGCAGCAGCGGCGCCACGTGCGCGCGCGCGCGGGCCGCCGTCGTGCGCCGCCGCGCCGCCGCACGGCCGCTATGGCCGTCCCCCTAGGCGTGCGCACCCCCAGCGACCTCCCCCTGTCCACTACCGGCCTCCCCGACGTGTTGAACACACGATTCGTGCGTTTACATCGAAATTCCGTCGACGCGCGCGCGAGAAGTTTCAGAAATTGTGTTTCGGGACAGCGACTTCGTACGTGTTTTCTGGGAGATCCGACCGTTGGATCGGTGAACTTTTTGCTCCGTCGCAATCTCGGTATATCCATCTTCACTCCTATCAATTTTCACCGGTTAATTACGTCGTTTGATACCTCAAAACTGGCCACCAAGTTGACACTTTAAATTGAACTATTTTTGGACAGTTTCGTGGAGCCGACTTCGTCAGCTCGTAACTTCGCTGTCGCAGCTCCGTTTTGTGCGCCGTCAGTTCCGGTGCACAGCTGGTATAACCCTCTTCCTGCCTCCTTTAGGTTTCGTTTTATTATAAGCACGTTTGGTTGGTTGAATTCGACGCCAAAGTTGGTCGTCCGAATTCTATAAATCGCACTTATTAAATTCTATTTTTGAACTCGGGACTCTGGATTCAATTTCTGACACCACCAGTAGACTCGTGGCGTCGTTCTGGCATGTTTTCATATAAAATTTGCTTGATTTGGATAACGTGGGCCCTGGCACGCATTTCGGTGCAAAACGGGTCCCACTTTTCGAGTCAACGGGTTACTTTGAGATCGGATCATCGGAATCCAATTCCGGATATACCGTTGAGTTCGTATCGTCATTCTGGACTCGTTGACATATAATTTGCTGAGTTTTGAAGACATTTGCTCCGGCACGCATTTCCGTGCAAACCGGATACCAAGTGTCGCGTCAACGTATCATTCTGAGATCGGCACATCGGAATCCTATTTCGGATATACCGTTGGGTTCGTATCGTCATTCTGGATTCGTGGACATATAATTTGCTAGGTTTTGTAGACTTCTATCCCAACACGTTTTTCGATGCAAGGTGTGTCCAACGACGGACATCATTTTAACCCGAAATTACCGTTTTGCCCCTGTGTCCAAATTGGACTTATGGGTAGGCTATCCTAGCTGATTTGACCGTTCTGGACACGTTGGTGATATTTATTTTATCATCCGACGACATCTGTAGATTTTGCTTATGTATTATCCTTAATTTGTAATTAATTATTTTTCCAAAAATTGTTACTTTCTGGTTTTGAATTTTTATATATATTTTAATTGCTGTAAAAATTTTGAAAAAATGGTATTTAAATATTATGTTAATTTAGATAATTTATTATAATTTTTCTAGCATTTAATAAGTACTTTTGGTATTTTATAAAAATAGGAAAACAGAACTCATTTTCAGTATATTTATGTTTGCTGATTTTTAATAAATATTTATGAGGGTTTATAAATCCCAGAAAAATTAGTATAAATTTCTATAATTAACAAGGATTATTTTGGTACTTTATTTTATATATATTTAAGCTTTTTGTCTATCTCTAAAATTATTGGAACATAGTGTACAGTAGATTTAATTATTGAATAATTACGACTTGCAACTTTTTATGTTGTTTTGTGTTTTAGTCGTATTGGACCTCACCCCCGCACTAGTGTAAAGACCCTAGAAAATTAGTCTGGATATAGTGTCACTCCACATTAGACTTTTATGCTAGGTTTCCACTTAGTTAGTGTCCAGTTAGGAGTCGTGTCACACCACTAGTGTATTATTGAACATAGCTTAGAACTGAGTTTGTATATCATTATTGACAGGACACCGGACATCTATATCTTCGTACTAGTATTCTTGCTTTGCTCGAGGCAAGTACATCTACACACTCATTTACTGTCTTTTAATGCTAGAACATGTATTAACCCTGTTAAAATACTGCTTTCTGAATAACGGCAAGTTAAATCTTCACATGTTACATTAAATTGGTCCCTACCATGCTTAGTGTAGGAACCCTAGAGGGGGGGTGAATAGGTTCAAGCTAACTAATCAAGCACTTAGCACAAGCTAATTGACAATTTAAAAATATAAGTGCAAGAGAAGAAGCAAACACAATACCGACACCCGATATATCCTGGTATCCTCCTAAGAGGCAGTCCAGTCCCGGAACTCTCTCCGGCTTTAATCCACTATTTGAGCAAATAGTTACACACGAGTTTGGATCCGAAGAACTCGCCAACTTCTTACACAAGAGCTTTAATCCGAAGGGCTCTCCGACTTCAACCGAGAGTTTGGATACGAAGACTCCCCAACTTCAACCGAGAGTTTGGATACGAAGACTCTCCAACTTCAACATTTCACAATAGGTTTTGATCTCCTTATACAATAGGATGAAGATCTCACTTTTCAACTCAATAACTCTAACACAATTTGTGAATGGCAAATGAAAGCTTTGTAGAGTTGTTTGTGGATAGGCTTTGGTGGTTTAAAAATTTTTAGGCTCAAAGCATCAACCATGAATGAAGGGGTTCAAGGCTATTTATAACCAAAGCTTGAAAAGAAGCCAAAGGCAACTTTTCAGTCACGAACCGGCATACCGCCGGTATGATCCGGCATACCGACGGTATACCGGTCTGGGATTGCAACGGCTAGAAATATAGCCGTTGGGATCATTAATGGCTGAAAATCCGACCGTTGGAATTTCAACGTTTCAGAAGCGGTATACCGTCGGTATGGACCGGTATGCCGGCGGTATGCCGGTTTTGTAAACAGAAACTTTCTGTGAACAAAAACCGATATACCGTCAGTATACGCCGGTATACCGTCGGTATGCCGTTTTCCACCAAAAATGATCCTGGGCTTATTTCTGCCCTAGCTTTCGATTTTGCCATCCATTTCTTGTGTTTACAATTATTCCTAAGACTCATTACAGACTCCAGATATACTTAGGCAGGTGCAGGCTTCTTCAGAGTCGTGAAATGATGATGGCATGGCTTGGCTTCTTCCTTTGATAGGTGCTGGCTTTTTCCCTTGGCGGCAGCTGTCCAAAGATATCCAGTTTGTGAAAACTGAATACCTTTCGGGGGCTTCGCCCCCGAACCCCCGACGAGGGGCGCTTCCCCCTCGACCCCCGTCGGCTGACCGGGCAGCGGAACCCCCGAGTGCGTGGCTCCAGAGATGTCGTCGGGTGGTTCAGAGAAATCTTGTGGGATCCGTCGTCTTTGGCCCACCATGGTTTCTTCATTGCATATGTCCACATTGATCTTGCTTATTGCTTTTCTGCATGTACATGTTAGACGAACAAAGCAATATACATAGTAGCAAGTATGATAAGTTTAATGCACATTAGGACAATGCTGAGTTTAAGTATAAGTGCTAAGGTGATAGCATAAATGTTAGTGATATCATAATGATTAAACTTAATTGAATGACCACAATCAAAAACATAGTTTTGATTTTGCCAACCCGATTAAATTTAAGATAGATAAGCTCATATCACTAAAATGTAAACCAATAGACATATATCACCAAAGGTATAAGTATAAGTAGAAATGCTATAGCGATAGTATAAAGATTAGTGATAATGAAATGCTAAACTTAACATATTAACCATATTCAAAAACATGATACAATCATTGGGCCAACAATCTTCCCCTTTTTGATTATGGCAAATCGGTTAAGTTTAGTATGGACACAATAGATGTATGTATCACTAATATACAAAAGATATAAGCAATATCATTACTTATAAAAGCATACTTAAACTTACTTCTCCCCCTTTGACATGATCAAAAATAGGCTCCCCCGTACTAAGAGATAAAGTGAAATCAATCTCAAGCATAGAAATCAGAGCATGGGGAACTTATAAACAATCATGATTAAGATATATTAATGAAAAACAATGGGAGAAGTGTGTAAAGACAAGTGTATAAAACTACATACCAAATGTAGAGTACTAAATAAAAAATTGCTTGTCAAAACACAATATGGTTGGTAAAACTAAAAGTATTTGAAAAACAAGAAATAAGTAGTTTACCAACTTGAAATCCAAGGAATAAATCCAAAACACAATAGGATATGAAATATTGCTCCAGTTTTGGAAGAGAACTATGAAATAAAGGATTTCAAACAAAAGCCATGAGGAATAGATAATTGCAACTAATAGATACCAATTGAGATATGAAATTAAATAAACTTGATATCAATTGAAAAGATGTAAACTTGAAACATTGATCAAAGAAACCATTAATAATCATAATTGTCCACAAATAAATAGTGGAACAAAATAAAAGAATGATCAATGTAAAATATTGCAATTGATATAAAGTAATCTCATTATTTGCAAGATCTATATGCTTATCCAAGTCCATGCATTTGAACTCAATTACCTTATCATGCTATATGAATACCCTTTAGATAAACATGAAGGTAAAGGAGAAAAATACTTGAGAAGGAAAAATTCAGTCGACTTGAATGCTCCCCCTCAAAGTACTACCAAAGTAGATAAAAATCATGAATTTTGGATAAGTCCTCAACAAGGAAAGCCAAATCAATTAAGCATAAAAGAAAAGCCAAATCAACGAAAGTATAATATTCATCAAGATAAGATATGAAAGATAATATTAACAAGATGACATATTTAACCCATATGAAAGAGAGAGATAAGATAATAAAGACAATTACATACACTCTCATAAACCCTTCAAAATAAAAATATCATGACCTCAATCAATAAGATATGAAATAGAAGAAAATATGGGTCCATGATGAACTAGGTATACGACATATTAAAGGGTATAAATAAATTGAATCAATTAATTTGCTCCCCCTCAAAATATGCGTATATAGTTCCAAAGCACTTATAGCATAAAATATATAACTAAAAGATCTAGGGATAAATCAACTAAGGATTTCTCCCCCTTGCTCGATGCATATAAGGCTACAATATCGTCAAAAGATGAAAAATATCATCTTTAGTCAAGAAGAGATAACCAATTAATAGCCACTAAAGATGAGAAATCAAAAGAATATTCCAATAAAGCACATATAATCAAAAGATAGCATACATTAGTCTATATAGAAGAATCTCATATTTAAATATGATAGATCAATGTATGTAATCCTTTGAGAAAATGTCATCATGAAAAAGAATAAAGTCAATTAAGAACAATCATGATGATAGACATAATATAGCTCAAAAATAAAATAAAAATAAAACTCAAACATCATGTCCATGATTATCTAATTAAGAAATAATCAACCAATTTATTGCTTTGCATGGACTAGATATGTTTTATCGCATATGTACCCATCAACCGGATAATATTCAAACTTTGCTACTTCTAAATGAAAGACCAATAAAGTTCAAATAGCAAAGGTCATATGTGATAAACCATGAGTAGTCAAAGTAGAGTAATAAATTAACTTGACATTTACAAAATTAGATAGTTTAGGACTACTCAATCATTAGGAACATTCATAAAGTAAACAAATGAATAAACATGATCCAATGATAAATCTCATCAAGAGAAAATTCAAAATCCATATTTATAAAGAATCTCATAAAAAAATGAAAAATATGAAAAAGAGTCATTCTCATTTAAATAATTGCAAACATAAACAAGAAGAGATGTAAATAATAATACGATAAAATCATGACTCAAAAAGTGAGAGAAAATTAAGAGAGACTTGCTAATGACTAGTTATGGAAGAGAGTAAAAACAAGGAATCACAAACCTCTAAGAGAAAACAAGATTTAATAAAGAATTTGTAAAACTAGTTTTAGAGATTAAGCATATCACAAATCTTGTTTTTGTAAACTAGCATATCATATATAGATTGAAGTATAGGAATATAGCTAGATGTGTGAAAGTGAGCCAAAATTATATAGCTTAATAATATATCACAAATAAGCAAACTATATAATCCAAATAAGATTAATGAGAGAAGCCATTAACAAGATAAATGTGCTCATTAATTCTTAAGTCACTAACACAAAAAAATACTTGCTTAAGCATAGAGTTCACAATTAAGGGAATACATTTTGAATGATCAAAATGATTTAGAGACTCTTTACTAAGCAAGGATAAGAGCATAAGATGATAAATAAATGAATTAGACTCTTATCAAGTAAAGGACAAAAGAGATGTTCATGAAAACACAATAAAATAAATCTCTTTGCCAAGTATTGAGATTAACCCAAGATAATGAAATGATAGATCAATCTAGAGAATGCAAAATACTATAGCCACATTAAAATAAGTGTATTCTCTAGAAGTGGAAAAATCTCAACACAAAAGCTCAAACCATAGTAGCTAAAGTCATAAGAAATATGATGTAACAATTACAGGTATTCTCATGTGCTACAAAAACATCATTGGGCAACAATAATTCAAAAAGAAGCATAAACCCAAGGAATGAGCAAAGAAAGATTATTAAGATCAAGAAAGCTAAATGTGCAAAAGATAGAAGAATCATATTTTACGAAAAAGCTGTCATAGTGTACTATAGAAATATATAGATGATATAGATTTAAAAATGTGCACTAAAAACGGAGGTTAATATGAAAATAAGACAAAGCACAAAACCTTGTGATTCTTAAAAGAACTTCCATAAATAGTCAAGTGCAATACATAACAAATATTTTCTCTCACCATCCCAACTTAATGATATAAAACAAATGAATATCAAAAGCTAGGAATCATTTATATATATATAACTATATATATATCACGAATAGGCATACATGAAAAGATAAAAAATCCATTAAGAACATGTATCCATAAAGTCAACCAAAAAGCTAAAAAGACATCATTAAAGAAAGCTTTAAGGAAGAAGCATATTGATTCAAAAAGAGATACACAAATTTGATCAAAAGAATCAATAGCTAGAGTATGAGTTAAGCACAAGTTTAGAAGTAACAAGTATGAATAAAACTTTAGCTTAACTCATATGCCTACATAAAGGTATTTATACAAAAATAGATATCAATATAAGAGATACATGAACTATAAGTAAATAAAAATTTTAATGAATATAGTCATGTATCCTTAATGAATATTTGAGAAACCATCACAAATTCAAAAGCATGTATAAATAAACTTTATTAGGCAAAGACATAATTGATTCTCAAGAAGATAATCAAGATAAAGTATGAGAATCAATAATGAATATATTATGTAAGCACAAGATTAAAAAGAAGTATAATTATATACTTGTCAAGAATAAGAAGCTTGTGCTAAACACATATATTCGCAAATACTGATTTAAAGTAAATAAGACACATTAAATACAAACCGGCAAGAAATAATTATTTCAAAAACTTTTAAAGACGGAGAGTTAAAATCATATTAACTCAAATCAAAACCAAGCTCCTATGGACTAGAGTGATATACATGCTTTATAAATTAAGATTAAGAATAACAAGCATGCATAAATTAAATGTGTCACACTTAATAGAAAATGAGTGATAAACTACAAGTGTGAACTAAACATTTAAGCTAAGTAACTAGTCATGCTAGATAAAAGAAAAAATAAGAGAATTAACTAAGCATGCTAGTATTATATCTCACATTGATTTATATAATAAGCAACTAAGGATATCAATGTGAGCTAGTAGCAAAACATCAAGAGAAACATGCTAGATTCTACTAATATAAACCATTAAAAGAGAATCGTTTAGCATGTTACCAAAGTGGCTCTAGTGGCCACACTTGTGTTGGTGCAATTGCTTGGAAGATGACCTTTGAGCTTTGCAACCACCAACACGCTCCTCGGTGCTATGTCCCGATATAAGAAGCTCCACCTACAACATTAGGCGGAGACTTTGGTATCCAAATAAACTTGGATCCACATTTGTTAGCTTTAGGAACCCATATACTATTTACTCTAGCATTGGTAGAAAAACTCCTACGAATAGGACAAGTTAAGCTCATGTGTCCAATGCGAGAGCAATAGAAGCACCTAATACTAGTGTGTGCACATGTATCAGAATGAGCATGGTTATGAACATATGACATACTAGAATGATGAATATCTCTAGAATGAGCATGAGAAGATTTGGTTTTAAGAATATTATGTTCTAATAACAAATCATCATGCATACAAGTAAGAGAATCAAATTTAACATTTAAAGTATTATTCTCTTTTTCAAATAAAGCAATTCTAGAGATAAAAGCATCATTTTGTTTCTTTAAAGTGTCAATAGAAGAATCATGCAAATGATTAAGCTCATGTGTTTGCCTCTTAAGATCTTCTATTGATGAGGAAAGAGATTTGATTTTCAAAATTAAAGCCTCATTCAAACTCTTTAAAGAAACACAAGATGAGTTTTGAGAATCAAGTCTAGATAATAAAACATTGTTTTCATTTCTCAAAAACTCATTTGCTTCTTCTAAATGAATAACCTTTTCAGAAAGTTCTTCATTTGTAGAATGAAGGTTGTCAAGAATCTCTAAGGATTGTTTAGCCATGGCTTTCCACTTAGAGCATTTCTTATATTTAGAAGAAACATGATTGTCTATGCTACTAGAAATAAAATCCTCTTTATCGGAGGATGAGGAATAGGTTGCCATAGAAAAATAACAAGGATCTACTCTAAGGATGTTAAGCCTAACAATAGAGTCCTCGCTCTGATACCAATTGTAGGAACCCTAGAGGGGGGGTGAATAGGGTCAAGCTAACTAATCAAGCACTTAGCACAAGCTAATTGGCAATTTAAAAATATAAGTGCAAGAGAAGAAGCAAACACAATACCGACACCCGATATATCCTGGTATCCTCCTAAGAGGCAGTCCAGTCCCGGAACTCTCTCCGACTTTAATCCACTATTTGAGCAAATAGTTACACACGAGTTTGGATCCGAAGAACTCGCCAACTTCTTATACAAGAGCTTTAATCCGAAGGGCTCTCCGACTTCAACCGAGAGTTTGGATACGAAGACTCCCCAACTTCAACCGAGAGTTTGGATACGAAGACTCTCCAACTTCAACCTTTCACAATAGGTTTTGATCTCCTTATACAATAGGATGAAGATCTCACTTTTCAACTCAATAACTCTAACACAATTTGTGAATGGCAAATGAAAGCTTTGTAGAGTTGTTTGTGGATAGGCTTTGGTGGTTTAGAAATTTTTAGGCTCAAAGCATCAACCTTGAATGAAGGGGTTCAAGGCTATTTATAACCAAAGCTTGAAAAGAAGCCAAAGGTAACTTTTCAGTCACGAACCGGCATACCGCCGGTATGATCCGGCATACCGGCGGTATACCGGTCTGGGATTGCAACGGCTAGAAATATAGCCGTTGGGATCATTAATGGCTGAAAATCCGACCGTTGGAATTTCAACATTTCAGAAGCTGTATACCGTCGGTATGGACCGGTATGCCGACGGTATGCCAATTTTGTAAACAGAAACTTTCTGTGAACAAAAACCGGTATACCGTCGGTATACGTCGGTATACCGTCGGTATGCCGTTTTCCACCAAAAATGATCCTGGGCTTATTTCTGCCCTAGCTTTCGATTTTGCCATCCATTTCTTGTGTTTACAATTATTCCTAAGACTCATTACAGACTCCAGATATACTTAGGCAGGTGCAGGCTTCTTCAGAGTCGTGAAATGATGATGGCATGGCTTGGCTTCTTCCTTTGATAGGTGCTGGCTTTTTCTCTTGGCGGCAGCTGTCCAAAGATATCCAGTTTGTGAAAATTGAATACCTTTCGGGGGCTTCGCCCCCGAACCCTCGACGAGGGGCGCTGCCCCCTCGACCCCCGTCCGCTGACCGGGCAGCGGAACCCCCGAGTGCGTGGCTCCAGAGATGTCGTCGGGTGGTTCAGAGAAATCTTGTGGGATCCGTCGTCTTTGGCCCACCATGATTTCTTCATTGTATATGTCCACATTGATCTTGCTTATTGCTTTTCTGCATGTACATATTAGACGAACAAAGCAATATACATAGTAGCAAGTATGATAAGTTTAATGCACATTAGGACAATGCTGAGTTTAAGTATAAGTGCTAAGGTAATAGCATAAATGTTAGTGATATCATAATGATTAAACTTAATTGAATGACCACAATCAAAAACATAGTTTTGATTTTGCCAACCCGATTAAATTTAAGATAGATAAGCTCATATCACTAAAATGTAAACCAATAGACATATATCACCAAAGGTATAAGTATAAGTAGAAATGCTATAGCGATAGTATAAAGATTAGTGATAATGAAATGCTAAACTTAACATATTAACCATATTCAAAAATATGATACAATCATTGGGCCAACACTTAGGACAGTTATCATATCTTCTCATGTTCCTTACTGGTTCTCAGTACATGTTTTACTATACTTTTATACTACTCGGAGTATTCACATGTTTCATACTGTTCCCAGTACCGGCTATGCTTATATTACTCCCAGTGTCTCTCACATGTTTTTACTGTTCTCGTATCTCTCACATGATAGAATATAGGTTATGGGGAAACTGATAGTAGTGTACGTGATCATGACCCCCCTACAGTAGCGAGCGAGGTCGCATTTTATATGCATACCTTGCCGCAGGCCATTATCCCGCATTTTTGTACGGATGTACACCTATGCCTGTTGACTTGTACGTATGTATATTTTATTTACATGTACCACAGTACATTGTACATCTATTGACCGATCACGTGCCTGCTACAGTTTTAAACATTACATATACATCTGTCTCTACGACATATGTATCCTTGCCATGCTAAATTATGAGATATACCATGATTCCAGATATGCCATGTTCCCTGTGTTACCATGATATTGTGATCCCAGTTGTACCATGAGGCCATGTTTCTAGTATTTCCTGTTGTATAGACTCATCAGACCATATTTCTTGTTGTACATCTCTTTCATTATATATTCAGTACTTTAGTTGTAGAGGTTGTACTTGCTCCCGTCCTGACAGGATAACGTTGTAGGTTTACTTTTCGAGAAGGAAATGCTAGGTGATTCATACTATGGCACTGATTTTGAGGACCTGGCCTTAGCTCCAGAAGAGGCCCCAGCGGGGAACCTTGCTTAGTTATTTTCATATGTTTTGAGACTGAGACTTTGGTATGTTCTTATATTTGGATACTGGACTTTGTCTCCAGTTAGATACTTGGAAGTGTATTATTTAAGTCTGTACTTGTTTACCTTCGCTTATAGATGTTGTGTTGTGATGAACTTTAAATATGATATTAGAACTGTTAGCAGCTTAGATCATTTATTATCTATTATTAGAACAGCTTACTACGCTTTAATCAAGCGTAGGCTGGACATGGCTCGGCCCGGCCCAACAATTTGGGTAACGGGTCGTGACACCACTCTATTGTAAAATTATTTTTTTGATGCGTTTAGCCGGCGAGCACGTGTTAGCTCGTATTGCACCTTTATTTACTGTCTGCCTACGGGCTGTAACATGATTGACGAATCCTAGGGTTGATCATGTATGACTGAGACTCTTGCTAGTCTTGACATTTTGTACGACTAGCTTCATGATCATCCGAATATGTAATGTATAGGACGCCTTGCTATTATATATTTGGTGCTCTGACATCTTGTAACTGTTATTACTTGCTTGAGATTGAGACAATAGGCTTGTTCATGACCATAGGAGACTGATGGCTTGTAGTTAAACCCTCATGTATCTAGACAGCCGTGACCGTATAGCGAGGTGGATTGCACTTCAATATACGTAGCTGGCTATGTACGCCCCCGTTCGCCAGTATTCTGGTTCTGGGGCGTTACAGCTATATTACTGTTTCTGTTACTGTCGTGTATTACTGTTACTTTCTTGTCCTTATTATCGTGCTCTCCTACTTTTATTCGCATGTTTCATGTCACGACCCGCACCCGCTTTTCGGATGCGAGCTCGTGAGCAAGCCAGCTACGTATCGAGCGGACTCCAGCCCGACTCGAGTACGTATAAGCTGTCAAGGTCATGGTATCATATCTAATCTAAACCATATCTCAATCCATATGAATCACATAAAACAAGAATGAACAAGTATGGGTCATGGTCTGCAGCCCATTAGCATATTGTTCGATTAGACTCCAAGAATGATATGAGTCTATAAATAAGCAGAGTATATCATGGTACTGAATATAAAGCACGAAAGGATAATAAAGAAATATCACAAGCAAATACCTGTATCATGCATCGCAATCCTGTACCATCCCGCTCTGCTAACTAACTCCATACAATCGCTAAACCTGAAGAGATCATCAGGTCCTCAGAGGACTAGCAAGATACATAAAACATGCCACTATGACAGTAAATAATATGCATAAAGGGAATGACAGAAATATGACACTCTACTTCTAAACAAATACACGATAACGCAACATCAAGGACAATGTTCAACACTTGGGCTAATAGACAGAGTACCATGACAATCGTAGCTCATCCGAAACTAACGACCAACAGAATATCACAATCGCATCTCCTCCGATAATAGCGACCAACAGAATATCACAACCGTAGCACGAAACTAACGGCCAACAGAATAATCAATACAACCGAAGCTCATCCGAACTACCGGCCAACAGAAACTATCATATAGCCCGCGTGCCTAGTAAATATCCTCTATGTCACAAGGAACTATACAGGTGTTCGGTCAAGTCGAATCAAGTCAAGTACAACTAACAGGTCAAGACATGTCAAGTGAATGTGACTCGCGACAAGGCAATACTACCAGGACCTATACATGGAGTAACAGTGATATAATGGATACAGAAAATAATGTACGTACACGTAAATGAGGAAAATATCACTGATATGAACATAAGAAGCAGGTAATGAAATGTGACAGAAAAAAAACTGCAATATGCATGAAAGTACTGTAGAGTGGCAAGGTATACTTGCCTGGTGGTAGCACGAAGAACCAATAAAATACCGTCAACTGGTAAGCTATACAGTCCAAGTCATCACAACTGTCTTCGAAAGCTGAAACAGACATTACCAACATTCTCAGAATAGTCAAATTAGCTAGAATTGCCTGTCCTTAAGTCCAATTCTGGACACAGGGACAAAACAGTAATTTCGGGCAAAAACGATGTCCGCCGTTGGACCCGCTTTGCACCGAAAAACGTGCCAGAGTTAATGGTCTCTAAAGTCGTTAAACTATATGTCTACAGATCCGGTTTTTCGATACGAACCCAACCGTATGTCCAAAGTTGAATTCCGGCGGGCCGTGCACAAAATCACCCGTTGAGTCGGACCGTGTGACCCGCAAAACGATAATTTTACCAACTGTCTCAGAATCGGACCAAACTTGGCATACAGGACCAGAAAAATGATACGATCCTGTTGGTGTAAGTTTCGTCTCGATCTGACGAGCGTGCACAAAGTGATTGAGGTTTCACTGAATATGTGCAACTAAAGTTATCTAAAGAGAAAAGATTCTCTTTCTTATTATAATTTGTAAAATATATATTTATTTACTATTTAAATAGTATACTTTATATATTCATATTTACTATGATTCTAGACCTCTTATTTATTACTACAATTATATACGTACTCAACTTTATACTTAATCCATGTTTACATAATATTATAACTTAACATATACTTATACTAAATAGTCATACTTGTAATTATTGAAGTGGAGGGGTCTTAAATGTAAAACTTACTAACATATTTAAAGAGCAGCGTGCATGACTTCTTCTCCACCATCTCATCCATAACATAATTTATCATTTATATAAGTTTTAGTTGTAATAACAAAAGAGTTGAGGGCTTAAAAGATATATATTACCTATTCTTTGGAAGAGAGCAACCATCATATCGTGGGACCCACCTTTCCTGAAGTTACTCACTTTGGCTTCTCCTCCCAAAGCAGCATAATTCTCCCTCTACTTGATGGCTTCTTTTCCATAGCAAAAGGAAAGAAGCAAGCTTCTTCCTCACTCTCATTGTTATCATCAATCACACGAGCAGTGCCTTGTGCGCAGGCGGTAGGCGCTGATGATTCTGCGGAGGGATTTGATCTCGAGGGCTTCTTCCATTCTGCTGCTGAAGCAACTCTTCTCCTCCTCCATCGTTTTTTCTTAGATGGATGGATAGATCGACCGATCCTCCTCCGCTTCCTCTTCCGCTTTCACTACGACGGCAATAGGATCCGCGACATCCGCATCTTCGACCGGAGGAGGAGGAGTCGATTGCTTGAGTGTCGGAGACTGCTTCTTGGCAGCAGCGGCACCTTTTTTTCTTTTGGCGGATCGGGGCAGCATGGTTAGGGTTAGGGTTAGGGTTAGGGTTCTCGTCCTCTCTCGTTATATAGGTATGCTGCAGAAAATCCGAACAGAGTTCGGTTTAAACTCAGGGGATACCGCTCGGGTTGGGTTGGAGTTTTCCTGGGCTCGGGCTTGGGTGAGATCGGGCCGGCTTTGGGTTACTGCTTGTGGGGTTTGGTTTTATGGGGGAAATGGTTTTCTTTTCTCGGAAAATAATGTATTATATTAAAGAAATGCAGCTAAAACTCAGATGCAATGGAAAAATATCCTGTTAATTAATCAACATTAGCTAGTAGACTGCCCTAGAAAAAACCATACTACTACGGAGCAGTAAAAACACTGCAACTGCTGTCAATAAATCCTACCAGCAGTCTATGCAAAAGGATGGTAGTCAACCTAATATGTGTCTACTGGGAAATAATATTTCTTTAATTCAAAATAACCCACCTCATTATTGTGGACAGATCTTGTCACAAACTAGTATAGGCCTTCAAGGTTCCAAATCCACCATTTCGCTGATACATCATACCAAGAATGTTTTTCAAAGATGTAATTAATGCAACAACAATCTTAGCTGAAATTCATTGCCTGGTTAGACATAAATATCAACGTTTATACCTTGAATTTCAATTGCCAAAATACATAACTGGAATCATTCATGGCATTTGGTTTGCATGAATTCAGTAATACGAATTCACACTTGGAATTACAGTTCTATCCTTGTATATTCTATACAGAGCATATTGTGAGTGAATTATAGTACCCTGATAATTGGAGAAGTAAAGCAAGACAAGATTTAGAGGACAATCTGTAATTGTTTATTCACAATTAAACAATTTACAATAGCCTAATTATAACACAAAGATTATCACTAGTCTAATACAAAATAACCCTAACATATCTTAAGAATAAAAATAAATAATTAAATAAGTTCAAGAATAATGGTACGCGTACAAGTTTACCAAAGTGCTACGAAGTAGACCCATGATCTTGGAACGACCCCAAATCTTGCTCCAAAAAGATGGCATCATGGCGCCATGATTCCAAGCCCTCCTACAGTTCGTATGACTCCAATTGAATATCTCGAAAACCTTGCCAACGAGATCTGCAATTCTTCAAGCGCGAAAGTTGTTGATCTTGAAGTCATCTACCGTAATAATTAATTCTAAAAATTTAAAAATCACCATTTAAATCAATTAAATAATAAATAAAATATTTAAAAAAATAATCCGGGAAGGGAGGCTACATTTCATACCATAATTTTCTGTTTATCCACTCATCATGTATTTCAGTATTGTTTACTGTTTTATATATTTTGTCAATTATTGTAACTGCTGTTAGAATGTACTCGTTCTATTCTTGACTGAAAACTAACATTTTTCAGATAATTGCCTGCTACATTGTGCTTTGGGTCATTGGGGGAAACATGGGTATATGCTGAGGTCAACCATAGAATACTAGTTAGATATGTTGGTAGTTTTCAATATTTGTAAGAGTTTATATTTTTCTTCAAATGTAAAACTTGTGAATATTGTAATTTTAATTTAGTTATTGTGAATGAGCAGAAAGTTATTATTTTATGTGATTTTGAGCATTGTGGCTAGACAGCATTCTACCGTCGACACTGCGGCGTAGGCTGACTTGCGCACGCACTCGCATCCCGAAAAGCGGGTGCGAGTCGTGACATGCATTACTTAAGGGTTCCATAGATTGGATTTACCCTTGAGTATGTACCAGCTGTCGTGTCACGTGCTAGTCCCGGGACTTTTAGGACTGGGTCGTGACAATTACAACTTGATACCCTCAACTATTTCAGTTTTTCAACTAAATACCCTCAACTTTAATATGTGCTAACTTGATACCCTGAAATATTTTTTGACAAAATTGTTCCTCCCCTCCGTACCCCCACAAACACCCCTCCCACGTTCCGTCGACGATCTCCCCCTTCCACCGGCGACATCCCCCCTCGCGCTTGCGACCTCCCCCCACTCTGCGCTGTGGGCCACACTGGAGCCGTGCAGGGTCGGGGTCGCAGGAGGGAGAAGCAGCTGAAGATGGGGGCACGGAGGTGCCGCACGGGGCAGCGGGGTTGCGAGCAGTGGCGTGGGGTTCGCTGGGGTACGTGGGACGGGTGGGGTGCGACGGTCGCGGATTGATAGGGCGACCAGAAGGGGGGTGCTGCTGGAGAAGGGGGGGGGAGGGTGTTGTGGGTTATGAAGGAAGGGGTAGTTTTGTTTTTTTGTTTTTTTAAATTTTGGATATCAACATGAACATTATTATATTGTTTAGAGTATTAAGTTGGCACCTATCAAAGTTGAGGATTTCCAGTTAAACATTTTGGATAGTTGAGGGTATTAAATTATAATTTAGCCTAAATAAATTTATTTAATTTCAGAGTTATTATTTTTTTTTTTTTGGGAAAACAACCCGCACACGCCTACACGTCCTTACAGTTGGAGAAGTTGGGAGACTCAAACCATGTCGGCCCGTCTCATGTCCATGCTGCTCTCCACTTGAGTTGCAAATACTGGACACTTTAAGAATTTTAACAAAAAAAAAAAAAAACAGAAAAGGACAAACATCAAACGCTTGTAATGACGAAACTAAATGGACAATGTGTTGCTGAACCCTAGTGACCCTTGTGGTCAGCGGAAAGATATATAAAAGTTCCAGCTGGACGGCAAAAAATTTGGAAGATCAGTTGATTGAGACATAAGAGTCTATTATTTGTTCAATTTATGGTGGAAGTTGAGGGACAATAGCTACGTGTGAAAAAAAAAAAACGGACCCGGGCACTAGGGGTGCAACTTGGGCGGGTTGGGTCGGGCTTGAGGTCAACCCGAGCCAAACCCGATGAATCATAAGTCAAGCCCGAACCCAATCCCGACCCGATCTCGGGTTCAATATATGAAGCCCAAGACCAAGCCCGGAAAATCGGATTTGGCTCGGGTTGGGTCGGATCCATCGGGTTTATCGGACTCTAATATAATATTTGAAATAATTTTAAACAAAAGTAATATTAAACTCATAATCAAATAGCAATCAAGTCTTAATCATTACAAAATACAAACTAAAATAAGATTTAGGATAATGAGTTGAAGAGTTTGGGTGGAGAAATTAAGGATTTAAACTTTTTATTTAAGATGTATGAAACAATATATATATATATATATATATATATATATATATATATATATATATATATATATATATATATATATATATATATATATATATATAAGTCGGGTTTCGGGTTCTTCGGATAACCCGACATATTAACGGAGCCCAATCCGATTTTTGATCGGGTTCAAATATTTTAACCCGAGTTCGAACCCGAACTCGAGTATCTTCAACCCTAACCCAACCCACTAACGGGTTTACCCGATCGATCTCGGGTTTAGCCCGTCAGAGTTGCACCCCTACCGGGCACAGTAAAAAGAAAGAAAAACAGTGTGCTGTCATTGACTCATAGTCACACACGTCTACCCACCAATTAAGCGTCGCACGTGCCGAACCCAGGCCTCACATCCGCCGTACACGTAGCCACCTCGAATGGGCGGAAGAAGTTGAAAATTTAAAAATCAAAACAATCATCACCCCAAAGAAAGAACCTCACTGAAATACTTCTCTCACGATTCCATAATTAGAAAATTCCCCAAATTTCTCTCTCCTTCCTTCGTCTCCACTTTGCTACAGGAATTTTTTTTAAAAAAACCTAACCCTAGATTTCTCCGTTCGACCGGAGGAAATGGCGACGCACATAGGGATGATGGACGCGGCCTACTTCGTCGGCAGGGGGGAGATCCTCGCCTGGATCAACTCCACGCTCCAACTCAACCTCTCCAAAGTCGAAGAGGCGAGCCCAACCGATCTGCGAATTCCGAGATTTTGATTTGGTTCCGACTTGGTTTGTAGTTGTTCACGTGTTGTTTCTTTGGGTTTCGGTTGCAGGCGGCGCCGGGGGCTGTGCAGTGCCAGCTGATGGACGCGGTGCACCCGGGCTTGGTGCCGATGCACAAGGTCAACTTCGACGCGAAGAACGAGTACGAGATGATACAGAATTACAAGGTTCTTCAGGACGTCTTCAACAAGCTCAAGATCACGAAGGTCGATTAGTTTATTCGAAAGATTACTTTTAAATTCTTAGGGTTTCTTAATTTGTTCGTATTTAGTAAAGGTGGGTTGGTGATTGATGGTCTCAGTGGAATTTCGTAATTTCGTAGTGTGTGTTACTATTCAATGTTAAGGTTGAGGCACTTAGATCTGGTTGGCAATTGAGACTTTCATGTTAGTGATAGAAGAAGAAGGTTTATATATTGTGACATACATTTTTTTTTTTTTTTTTTGCATTTAGAAAATTTCAAAAATTATAGTCTCAACTAATGAGCATTTTCAAAAAAATCAGGGTTGCCAGTTCACTAGGGGGTTAGTAACTTGGTATTTTAGGATATAATTTTATGATGAGAGAATCTGTTGTTAGTGTATTGGGATTTCAAAATGGATATTTGTAATAATCTGTTAGAGCATCAATAGTAAAGCTCATCCCAATTTCTAGATTCTAGATTCAGAATGTAGGAATCCATTTTGTAGAATAGTAAGGTTCATTTGGAGTCCCATGATGGTCCTGTCCCAGCCACATGAGCTATAGCAAGGGCCTCAGAATTTATACATTTAGAATGTAGGAACTCATTTTGTAGAATAGTAGGGCTCAATTTGGAACCCCAATTTCTAGATTCTAGATTTTATATTATTTTTTGTAAAAGAAAGGATGGTGACATTAGGATCTATATCCATTCATCTCATTTGGACCTCAAGATTTATTTGTTTACTATTGTCATACAAATCAAACCCATTCTACATTTATTTTTTTATTACAAATTTGGGCCTCAAGCTGTATTTTTGAGCTCTGTCTACTATTGATGCTCTTAGTCAATCATGGATTTCAAATGACAAATAATCGGATTTTAAAACACAATCATCTCTTTTACTATTCATTTTTTAACCAAATAGATCCTCCAACTCGGAGAGGCTGGATTTCACTCTCTCTTTGTAGCTATTTATCTGTCCCACTTCCAATTATCACCTCTCTTATCCCTCTGTCTCTTTCTTCTTTGTTCACCGATGATGATCAATTCCAAAGTGGTCTCTGACAATGGCAATGGAATCCGAAGAGGAAATTCTGACCTCGGTTGGAATGGTTTGTGGATTTGGAACACCTATGATGACTGGACCTAATAAGACAGCTATTACAACCTAAGAAGTGAATAGTCTCCAACAACAACAATGGAATTTGAAGAGGATGACTAGTCTCTGACAACGGATTCGGTGACGATGGCATAATGAACAACCATCTCAAATGACGACCAAATCCTCTTCTCCGACGATGCCCCACCATCAACCTTGTGGAACCTACGACTATCAGACTCCATCTCTAGCCCGTGGTTCCTACCATTATATGTGGATTCCATTGATCTCTAATTTTAGGGTTATACTTTTCTTAATTCCTAATAGAATCCATGAATTATTGGCAACCCTTGTTAGTCTATTTGTATCTTTTATTATTCTTGAGTTAAATGAAGTACCAAAGCTAATTGTTCTAAACTTATGCTTCTACTATTTCTTGGTTATTACCCAATCCATCTCTAGCCTGTGGCTTCTACTATTTATAGGTAAAAGAGGGAAGTGCCTAAACCATAGCCACGACATTTCCCCTTTTGCAAAAATTTTCTTAGGCACCATTTATTTTTTAGATCATGTACATTTTTTTTAATGTACCTATCCATTTAAGGTATAGTCAGTAAGATCCAATTACAAATTAGTTGTATTATACTCTTGCGTTTTTCAAATGATTCACAATTTGTTAAAATTTTGATACGCACAATGTTTTATCTTCACTAAATGACCCAAGAACTTCAAATTTACGTGTACCAATTGAAAGGGATGTTTTGATGCTTACCTCATGCAATATTTTTCACTATCAAGTTTGAGAGAAACATCAAAAAGAAAATGAACCGATAAAACAAGATTCCATGGGTGTCAGTCTTTGAATAGGCCAAGACTGGCATGAGGAAATTTAAAGAGAGAAGACAGTGAATATAGGAAGAAGCACCAATAAGCAAAAAATCACCAAATATAATACTTGATTTTACTCCAATACAAGACCCTTGGACATTAGTTTTTTTCCTCAAACAATCGTCATCACAACCAAAACATAGCCCGAACCATACTGTGGTTGAGATCCACAGAGAAGGGAAGATACACGTAAGGAGATGTATGTCTCCTTTGGTGCTAGGTTTGACGGTTTGCAAGTGGAGGTTCGAAACAAAAGATACCTTAACCCGCTGTGTGATAAATGTTGCCCACAATTTCTTTTCTTAACTATTTAAAAATAAAGTGGGATGATTGTTGGTTTATTTTTAAAAATAATATATTTGTTTTAATTTCCTCTTATAATCATGTTATCTTCTTAATGAATTCTAGTATGTGTCATGAGTGAGTTAGTGGTGCCTTTAGTCATCGAACGGCTTGCATGAATATAACCACTTCATGAATTGAGTCCTTACTGACTTAGATGTAAATGGTCGCGAATGCCTACTAATTCTGCTAAGGTTATATGTTTGTAATCCTTGGCTAGCTCATGGTACAACATATAATATATAAATTTGTTACTTCTTGTTTTCTCTTTTATCTAATTATTGCTTTAGGTGGGTGATTATAGGCAGTACTAGTTCGAAATGTTCTATCAGTTTGAACATGCACACAAGCTGGTAGGTGGTGGGTAATGGTTGTATCTCGGAAATAGTCGAGTAAAAGCTTGTCCATTTTAGGACGCTTAAACTATTTCAAGTTTTTTAACAAAACATATATGTTAGATAATAATAAATTGTAGGTGTTCATCTAGAGAGAAAATAAGTTCATAAAATATTAAGTTTAGAGCTGGCACGGGCACGGAGATACGTTGTATTTGGAATAGTTTGAGCATCGTGAAGGGCACATACTCTTTGATATGATGTTTCGATATACAACCATTATCCACGACCAACTGGTTTGTGTGCACACTTAAGACCGGTAGAAAGCTTTGA
Organism: Iris pallida; assembly: GCA_029216955.1. Lineage (NCBI taxonomy): Eukaryota > Viridiplantae > Streptophyta > Magnoliopsida > Asparagales > Iridaceae > Iris > Iris pallida. The sequence goes on from JANAVB010009999.1 coordinate 6,286,322, forward strand.
GCCCGTGCTGTCTATTATTACCAAAATCTCTTGATAGAACCAAAACCAATATTTGGAAATAAAAGGAAAAACAAAAAACAAAAAAACAAAATTGTATTGTATTGTTGAGAACCAATAAGGGACTTTAGTCCCACATTGGAATATGTAGTATGAAGAGGAGTTGGAACCTCTATAAGTAGCAAGTAGTAGCCCATCAATAAAATCATCCCATTATTCATTTCTACATGGTATCAGAGCCATAACTCATCCACCCCTCTCTCTCCAAAAAAAAATCCCCCCTCCCCCCCGCCCGTGCACCCCGCTGTCCCCCTCCGGTTGCTGATCCCATAGAGAGATCACCACCCCCCCCCCCCCCCCCCCCCCCCGCGCTGCTGGAGTCCCCCTCCGGTTGCTGATCCCATAGAGAGATCACCAACCCCCCCGCCCCCGCTGCTGGAGTTCCCCCCCCCCCCCCCCCCCCCCGCTGCCGGATTACCTCCCACCCCACCCCCCGTCCCCCCCCTCCCGCTGCTGTCGACCCCCCTTCCCCGCTGCTGTCGACCCCCTCTTCCCCACTGTTGCCGGATCCCCCTAACCCCCCCGCCTCCTTGTTTTTACTTGGTGTGCCGGATCTCCCCCTCCCTTCCCGCCTCCTTGTTTTTACTTGGTGTGTCGGATCTTCCCCACCGCTTCCTTGTTTTTTACTTGGAGTGTCGGTTTTCCTCCCCTCCTTGTTTATACTTGGAGTGCTGGAACAATCGATCATGTAAGGAGTAAACGACCCGCGTCGTTGTTCTCCTTGTTTGATGTAATGCTGTTCTAGTTGATCGTACACCTGAGGAATATCTGTGAGGCGGCTCTTTGTTGTCCCCCCCCCCCCCCCCCCCCCGTTCTCAACATTTGACTACGAAGACACAAGAGATCGGGACAGAAAGCAGTTAGACGACAAACGACGAAGACGACGACTTGGGATACAACAGGACCTCACACAGATTGACGACGTCATGGTTGCAATCAGTAGAAAACTGACGACACAGGAGATGCAGGCCTTGGTTGATGATATCTTGTTCAAGAGATTGACCGAGGCGACCCCACGTGTGACCCATACTGATGTGGATTCGTCACCTTACAAGTTGGAAAAGCTAGAGACGAAGTTGGAAGAAACTTCCAACTACCTGAAATGGTCGCGGCATGCGATGCGGACGCTGAAGGGACGTGGCTTGGTAGGCTATGTCAATGGCCAAACCAAGGCGCCAGCCGATCCCTCCTTAAAGGAGTTTGCTATTTGGGAGATTGTCAACAACGTAGTGGCGGGGTGGTTGACAGCCTCATTGACCGACCAGGTGTCGGACAATGTTGAGGCGATGGAGGCTGCTGCTGATATATGACGGACTTTGAAGGATATGTACTCTGGTTCGGGCAACCCTATGCGGGTCTTCCAACTGCAGGATGAACTCGATAGGGTGACCCAAGACGAACGTACCATCTCTGAGTATGCAACCCTGTTGAAGAAGTACTGGTCTGATCTGGATCACTATGATCCTCTTGGGATGGAAGATGCACGGGTTGAACCTGCATTTGCGAAGTATTTTTAGGCGTTCCTGGAGTATATTTCGCGGCAGCGAATGATGAAGTTTTTGAAGGGGCTCAACCCGGTGTTTGAGCAGAGAAGGAATGTACTCCTAGCCCAACCCCAGCTTCCAAACTTAGAAGGGCTATAGCCGCCATGGCACAGGAAGAAGCTCGGTTGAAGTTGATGCCCAACAAGGGCTACTTCCAGGAGGGCAAGCCGCTGTTGAAAAGTCTGCTCTTGCCGCCTTCAATCCGCCTCCCTCTGCGGACGGTGTTTGTCACAACTGTGGTGACTTCGGACATTAAATCAGATTTTGTCCAAAACCCCTGCGAAGTCAGTCGAGTGATCGCGGATGGGGCTGTGTAGTACGTCGTGGTGGTAGAGGAGGATATGCTGGTCGAAGGAGAAATTCTTTTGAAGGACACAAAGCGAATCTGGCGGAAGAAGGGGGAGAAAAGTAGCTGGCTGAAATAACCCCTCTTGAGAGGGAGTTCCTCACGAGGTTACGCGGCTCTGGAGAGGGATCAGACGACAGTCTCGACCCTCATGCGACATCATCTACCTCGGAAAATCACATCACTTGCTTTGCCCAAAGCAGCACAGGTATACCTGCACATGCTCTTGTATCTGACCATCAGCTAGGTTGGATTATGGACTCTGGGACATCTCGCCATGTCACGGGATCTCGTGGTGAGTTCCAGGACTATACTCATCTACCGACGCAGGAGAGCATTCAGACTGCTGATGGTACCTCCAGACCTGTAATGGGTAAATGCACTGTTGCATGCACCCCTTCCCTCACTCTCACCAATGTCTTACATGCTCCGTCTTTTCCTGTCAATCTTATCTCTATTAGTGCCATTATCCTTGATCTTAACTGTACTGTTTCCTTTGACATTCCTACGGTAATTTTTCAGGAGATGGGGACAGGACGACGACTAGGGACTGGCACATGGCATAAGGGGCTATGGTACTTGGACAGGACCGGACTGGACACAACACTGGCATCTCTGGTCGCAAGCGCACAACCGGACGTTTCACGTCGCAGTGTAGAAGACGAATTGTTACTCCACCACCAGCATGTCGGGCATTCTTCCTTTAAAGTTATTAGTCGAATGTATCCGTCCTTATATCAAAGGGCTAATAAAGAGAAGTTAGTTTGTAATGCATGTGAGTTGGGCAAACATACCAGAAGCTCCTATGTGAGCTCTGGAAATAAAAGTTCATCAGTTTTTGATATGATACATTCGGACGTATGGGGTCCTTGTCCTACAACAGGTATTAACGGATTTCGATGGTTCGTCACTTTTATTGATTGTTATACCCGCGTGACATGGGTACCTTATGAAGAATAAAAGCGACGTCTTTGAGGCTTTTCAAGATTTTCATCGCCGGGTGATAACACAATATAGGGCTAAAATTAAGTGTTTCCGGTCTGACAATGGGACAGAGTACACAAATAAGCGGTTTGCTGAGTATTTATCCACTCATGGAATACTACATCAAACCTCATGTGCCTTACACCGACACAAAATGGTGTGGCCGAACGGAAGAACAGATACCTACTGGAGGTCGCACGGACGATGATGCTGGCTATGAATGTCCCAAAACACTTATGGGGGCAGGCTGTATTGACGGCCTCTTATCTCATCAACCGAATGCCTTCTCAGGTATTGGACTGAAAGACACCGTTGGAGATGCTTACTGGTGCAACTACATACACTGTTCTCCCGAAAGTATTTGGGTGTGTGTGTTTTGTCCAAGATAATAGGCCAGGAGTTGGCAAACTGGATCCTAGAGCGGTTAAGTGTGTCTTTGTCGGGTACACATCGACTCAGAAGGGATACGCATGTTGGAGCCCAGTTGAGCGGAAGATGTTTGTAAGCATGGACGTTACATTCAGAGAACTGGAACCATACTATGGTTCGGATGCAGGTTCAGCGTTTGGTGACACACTTAACACAGAGGGTGTTAGACGTGAGGGGGAGATAATAAGTCCAAACGTGGTAGTCAGATCGATCCCGTGTCCGATCGTAGAAAATTGGACGAAAGGGGGAGATAGCAGTGACTCTGATACGGAGAATGAAGAAGAAGATACATATGTTACGCAGGAGGAGACAAGGGAAAAGGAGCTCCAAGTCTACAGAAGGAGATAACAGAAGTCCAGTACTGTGCCGTGCCCATTGCCTACTGTACCAAGTCCCTCGTCTACTCCTGCTCCAACTCTTGAAGATGTTGTCCCCGCACTGAATCACTCTGATTCTGATGCGGATCTCTCTGACTTGGATGTTATGATCTCTTCACCACCTATTGCTCCCTTAAGGAGATCTTCTCGCATCAATGCGGGTAAGGCTCCTAGTCGTTATGATGATTATGAACATGACATTGCCAATTTCTTGTCTTATTCTAACATTATTTCGAATTATCAAGCCTTCATTGCACCGTTAGACTCTACTTCTTTGCTTAAGTGTTGGCAGGAAGCAAAGAAAGATCCAAGGTGAAAAGCTGCAATGATGGAAGAACTTGGGGCACTAGAGAAAAATAAGACATGGGAGCTGGTTCTATTACCCAAAGAGAAGAAAACTGTGGGATGCAAATGGGTGTACATAGTGAAGGAGACGCCAGAAGAAAAAGTAGAGTGGTACAAGGCGAGGTTGGTTGCAAAAGGATACACACAATCATATGGCATCGATTATGATGAGATGTTTGCCCCAGTACCGAAAATGAGCACGGTAAGAACTCTGGTCTCAATTGCAGCAAACTATGGGTGAAAGCTATACCAATTAGATGTGAAGAATGCCTTTCTCCACGGGGACCTGCAAGAAGAAGTGTACATGGAGCTCCCGCCAGGATGCTATGCGGCAGAATCAGACGGAGGGACGTCGCGTAGAAAAGTGTGTAAACTAAATAAGTCGCTATACGGGCTCAAGCTATCTCCTCGAGCCTGGTTCGACAGATTCAGAAAGGCTGTTACTGGCATGGGATACCATCAAACAAATGCAGATCATACAGTCTTTCTTCAGCATGCAAGATGCTACATTACTATACTTGCTGTATATGTGGATGATATAGTAATCACAGGTGATGATGAGGTCGAGATCACTAAGCTGAAATCAAAACTCGCGAAGATGTTTGAGGTGAAGGATTTAGGAGCGATGAGGTACTTTCTGGGTATCGAGGTGTGTGACGGCAAACAAGGAATTGTTCTCTCACAAAGAAAATACGCACTAGATCTGCTAAAGGAGACAAGGATGTTGGGATGCAAAGCAGCAGTCACTCCAATTGACCAGAAGTGCAAGTTGGGAGCAGAAGCAGGAGAGCCAGTTGATCGTGAAAGGTATCAAAGACTTGTAGGGAGATTGATTTATCTGGGGCACACTCGCCCTGATATCTCATTTGCGGTGAGTGTAGTGAGTCGCTACATGCATGATCCAAGAACGGGTCATATGGAAGCAGTGTTTCAGATCTTGAGATATCTGAAAGGGACGTCGGGAAAAGGGCTATGGTTCAAGAAGAATGGACGCATAGAAGTTGAGGGATACTGCGATGCAGACTGGGCGAGTTGCATAGACAACAGAAGGTCTACCACGGGGTACTGTATTTTTGTAGGAGGAAACCTGGTCTCATGGAGAAGCAAGAAACAGTCAGTGGTAGCACGGTCGTCAGCTGAAGCAGAATACAGAGCAATGGCTCTGGGAGTGTCAGAGTTACTGTGGGTGAAAGCACTACTGACAGAGTTGAAGCTGGATAAGGGAGCACCGTTACATCTTCTGAGCGATAGTCAAGCTGTAATAAGTATAGCCAACAATCCAGTTCAGCACGACAGAACGAAGCACATCGAGATTGATCGATTCTTCATCAAGGAGAAGCTCGAACAAGGGATACTGAAGATTGACCATGTTCGCTCAGAAGAACAAGTTGCAGACTGTCTGACTAAAGGTCTTAGTTCATTGAGTCTGTCAAAGCTATGTAACAAGATGGGGATGATTAATATCTATCGTCCATCTTGAGGGGGAGTGTTGAGAACCAATAAGGGACTTTAGTCCCACATTGGAATATGTAGTATGAAGAGGAGTTGGAACCTCTATAAGTAGCAAGTAGTAGCCCATCAATAAAATTATCCTACATGTATATTGTGCTCCGTTTTACCTACATGTAGAAAATGTACAACCTTAAGAAAATTTGTAAGCATTTGTGACCATTTTACTCTAATTGAATGAGTATTCAATTCATCAAATGGCCACATTCATGATAGCCATTCGATGAAAGAAGAAGAAGAAGATTCCCCTAAAAATATGAAATAAATAATAAAAATGAAGACACCACTAACCATGGAAGTCAAAGGCACGTCTTGCATAAAGGAGCAGCAGCTGCACCTTTTTCTAGGCAAGGCACCTTTTTGCAGGTGCACCCACGGTGCGCCTTTCTGCAAGGTTGAACCAAGAAAAGGCGCGCCTAAGTGCGCCTTATGGTTTTTTTTATTTATAGAAAAAACTTTAAGGCATGGAGATACTTCTTACCTCATTCAAGTAGTTGGTTACAGTTGAACTGAAAAAATTAAAATTTACTAAAAGCATGGTAGGGGTAATACAAACTCTTGTTAGTTATGTTGACTGCTAGTATTACTATGTTAATTCACTTGGTTATGATTTTAACGTACTTTTGTTGGTTTTAATATGTTACTTGATCTTATTTCTTACATTACTATTTTATTTATTTATCTATGTATAATTTTATTATTTTTTATATTTGCGCCCAAGGTTGTGAAAAACGCTAGGCGCTAGTGGGGGGCACCTGCCGCCTAGCGCCTAGTCTGCCTAGGCGGATGTCTAGGCGGCTCAAAAAAATGAAAAGAATCCCAAAAAAATCTACTTAAAATTGCAGAAAAATCCATAAAACCCTAGAACATGCATAGTCAGGTGTCAGGGGGACTAGGCATGTACCTAAGCGGGCATCGGACGGACACCCGCCGCCTAGGCGCTGCCTAGACGACCGCCTTTTAGAACAGAGTTTGCGCCTCGCTTAGCTAGGACGTGCGCCGAAACTACGCCTCGGACGAAATAAGACCTTTTGTACCTCGAGTGTGCCTCACGCCTTTTCTACTTCGCCACTAACTCACCCATGACACAATGATTGAATTTATTAAGTAAAATGCTTATATGGGAAAATTAATGTAGAGATTAATTGTTGTATTTTTATTGATTGGCTACTCCACTACTTATAGGGAGTCTAGCTCCTCTTCATATTACATTTTTCCAATGTGGGACTAAATCCCTTATTAGTTCTCAACACTCCCCCTCAAGATGGGCGATAGATATTAATCATTTCCATCTTGTTACATAGCTTCGACAGACTTAATGAACTAAGACCCTTAGTCAAACAGTCTGCCACTTGTTCTTCTGAGCGAACATGATCAATCTTCAGTATCCCTTGTTCCAGCTTCTCTTTGATGAAGAATCGATCGATCTCGATGTGCTTCGTTCTGTCGTGCTGAACTGGATTGTTAGCTATACTTATTGCAGCTTGACTATCGCTGAGAAGACGTAACGGTGCTCCCTTGTCCAGCTTCAACTCTGTCAGCAACGCTTTCACCCACAGCAATTCCGACACTCCTAAGGCCATTGCTCTGTATTCTGCTTCAGCTGTAGATCGTGCTACCACTGACTGTTTCTTGCTTCTCCATGAGACCAAGTTTCCTCCTACAAAGACGCAATATCCCGTGGTAGACCTTCTATCGTCTATGCAGCTCGCCCAGTCTGCATCGCAGTATCCCTCAACTTCTATACATCCATTCTTCTTGAACCATAGCCCTTTCCCCGGCGTCCCTTTCAGATATCTCAAGATCTGAAACACTGCATCCATATGGCCCGTTCTTGGATCATGCATGTAGCGACTTACTACACTCACCGCAAATGAGATATCAGGGCGAGTGTCCCAGATAAATCAATCTCCCAACAAGTCGTTGATATTTTTCACGATCAACTGGCTCTCCTGCTTCTGCTCCCAACTTGCACTTCTGGTCAATTGGAGTGACTGCTGCTTTGCATCCCAGCATCCCTGTCTCTTTCAGTAGATCTAGTGTGTATTTTCTTTGTGAGAGAACAATTCCTTGTTCGCCTTCACACACCTCGATACCTAGAAAGTACCTCATCGCTCCTAAATCCTTCACTTCAAACTCCTTTGCGAGTTTTGACTTCAGCTTAGCGATCTCGACTTCATCATTACCTGTGATTACTATATCATCCACGTATACAGCAAGTATAGTGATGTGGCCTCTTGTATGCTGAAGAAAGACCGTATGATCTGCATTTGCTTGATGGTATCCCATCGCTCCTAAATCCTTCACTTCAAACTCCTTTGCTCTCCTGCGTGCGTGCTTTTGCGCGTACGCTGCTCTCCTGCGTGCGTGCTTTTTCGCGTACGCTGCTCTCCTGCGTGCGTGCTTTTGCGCGTACGCTGCTCTCCTGCGTGCGTGCTTTTTCGCGTACGCTGCTCTCCTGCGTGCGTGCTTTTGCGCGTACGCTGCTCCCCTGCGTGCGTGCTTTTGCGTGTACACTGCTCCCCCTGCGTGCGTGCTCTTGCACGTACGCCCAACCCTCCTGACCCCTTGCTTAACCCATTGGCTTTTGGAGTATTGGTTTTATTTCTCGACTTGGTTTCTCTTTTGTGGATTGGGTTTTCCTGAGATCTGTTCAACACAGCACGACTATCTTGACCCGACACGGCCTAACACGATTTTCAAGTAATTGTTTATGACTAGTACGGTTTTCGGGATTTTCTGTGAATTATGATCCTGGTATTCTCTGATCTCCTTGCTAGTGACCCAGTGGGGTGCACACCTAACTTGTAACTTGTAATTAATTCTTGTGACTTGATAACTTGATAGTAGCCCGTGGCGGCGCACTCCTGACTTGTAACATGACTTGATAACTTAATGCTGTTGCGACGGCTAACTTAGCTTGACCTGCCTTGACACCGTGGGTGGTTCTTTCTTGCTTGCTTGTTAAATTCACTTGTCCTGTCTTGCATCATGTCTAGGATGGGACTCCTGAGTACCACGGTCTGGGGTACCTACCAAAATGGATTAAGGTTAATAACTAGAATAACACAGTAGTCATGAAGAGATGACACAGCTACAGGCAATCCCGTTACCTGGGCGCTCTTGGGATCTGTAGCCTGTCGACGAGTAGGGCACATTTCCAGCACACTGTCATGTGTTGCACCTTCTAAGTCACTTAAGGGTACATGCGTTTTCTGGACGATGTACCCACCAGAATTCAACCCCTAATTTTCGACCTGGGTAACCTGGATGATCTGCAGGGCTTGTGGCTGTGGAATAATCTCACTGCATCTTGTTAGTAATTAGGCCTGTGATAACCCTAGTTAGTTAAAGTAGTAAGCCGTAGTATCTGCTTGGCCGTGATTGATTGAATGAGGTATAACCAGTCTAGCCATGTCTTGATCCAGTACAAGATTGCTTCCTGTCTTGATTTCTTACATTATTATCTTGCCGATAAATGGTGGGAAACCAAGTTCTGTTCAGATGAAGGGTTACAACCCCGGTCTTTGTTTGGTTTACGGGTTGTAACCTGGCTATCGGAATAGTTCCATGGTTATCTCGTCGTATATCATCCTGACATGTTTTCGTAAATTCTAGTTTTAATATTAGATTTTTTGTGCTAATTGCTGGCTTTTGTTCTTATTTCGTGGCCCCCTTGTGGCACTTGCTCTTTCTGGGGTTGACCCAGCTGGTTTTGTGTGGCCAGATTTCAGAGCAGCTCCCGAGGATCTACCAAGCTTCCAGCCCAATGGTGACAACTAGACGGAACCCGGGCCAAGAGTGGGTTTTCCTTTTTGTCTTGCCCACTTTATTGTAAAACTATTCTTTTGAGGCGTTTAGCCGACGAGCATCTGTTATCTCGATGCACTTTTACTTACTGTCTGCCTACGGGCTGTAAACATGATTAACAAATCCTAGGGTTGATCATGTACGACTAAACTCTTGCTAGTCCTAACATTTTGTAACGACTAGCTTCATGATCAGCTGAATATGTAATATTTGGGACGCCTTATTATTGTATATTTAATGATCATACATCTTGCGACCTTACTTACTTGTTTGTGATTGAGACATTAGGCTTGTTCATGACCATAAGAGACTGTTGGCTTGTAGTAAACCCTCATATATCTAGACAGCCGTGACCGTATATCGAGGTAGTTTCTATTTCAATATACGTAGCTGGCTATGTCTGCCCCCGCTCTCCAGTATTCTGGTTCTGGGGCGTGACAATGACAATCAATAAAAGTGACGAACCATCAAAAACCGTTAATACCGGTTGTAGGACAAGTGCCCCATACGTCCGAATGTATCATATCAAATGCAGCTGAACTTCGATGTCCTGAACTCACATACGTGCTTCTGGTATGTTTACCCAACTCATATGCATTACAAAATAACTGTTCTTTATTAGCCCTTTGGTATAAGGACGGATACATTCGACTAATAATTTTAAAAGAAGAATGACCGACACGCTGGTGGTGGAGTAGCAATTCATCTTCTACACTGCGCCATGAATCGTCAGGTGGTGTGTCTGCTACCAGGGATGCCAATGCGTTGTCCAGTCCAGTCATGTCCAAGTACCACAGCCCCTTATGCCATGTGCCAGTTCCTAGTCGTCGTCCTGTCCCCTTCTCCTGAAAAGTCACCGTAGGAATGTCAAAGGAAACTGTACAGTTAAGATCAAGAATAATGGCACTAATAGAAAGAAGATTGACAGGAAAAGACGGAGCATGTAACACATTGGTGAGAGTGAGAGAAGGGGTGCATGCGACAGTGCCTTTACCCATGACAGGGCTGGAGTTACCATCAGCAGTCTGAATGCTCTCCGGCGTCGGTAGGTGAGTATAGTCCTGGAACTCACCGCGGGACCCCGTAACATGGCGAGATGCTCCAGAGTCCATAATCCAACCTGGTTGATGGACAACTGTCGCAAGAGCACGCGCAGGAATACCTGTGCTGGTCTGGGCAAAGCAAGTGATGTGATCTCCCGAGGAAGATGACGCTCCATGACTGCCGTCCGAACCCAGCTTCGTGCTGCGTAACCTCGCGAGGAACTCCTTCTCAAGAGGGGTTAACTCAGCCAGGTGATGTTCGCCCCCTTCTTCCGCCAGATGTGCTTTGTGGCCGCCAGAATAATTTCCCCTTCTTCCAGCATAACCGCCTCTACCACCTCGACGTCCTCCGCGGCCCTGTCCACGATCACTCGACAGGGGTTTTGGACAAAATCTGATGTAATGCCCTGAGTCACCACAGTTGTGGCAAACACCGGCCACAGAGGGAGGCTGATTGAAGGCGGCAAGGGCAGACTTGTCAACAACGGCTTGCTCCTCCTGGAAAGAGCCCTTGTTGGGCATCAATTTCAATCAAGCCTCTTCTTGAGCCATGGCAGCTATGACTTCTTCCAAGGCTGGAAGCATGGGCTGTGCTAGGAGTACATTTCTTCTATGCTCAAACGCAGGGTTAAGACCCTTAAAGAACTTCATCATCCGTTGTCGCGAAATATAATCTAAGAACTTTTGGAAATGTTTCGCAAATGCTGGTTCGACTTGTGCATCTTCCATCCCAAGAGGATCATAGTGATCCAGATCAGACTAGTATTTCTTCAACAGTTCGGCGTACTCAGAGATGGTACGGTCGTCTTGGGCCACCCTATCAAGTTCATCCTGCAGTTGGAATACCCGCATAGGATTGCCGGAGCCTGAGTACATATCCTTCAAAGTCCGCCATATATCAGCAACAGCTTCTATTGCCTCTACATTGTCCGACACCTGGTCGGTCAAGGAGGCTGACAACCATCCAACCACAACATTGTTGACAATTTCCCAAATAGCAAACTCCTTTGAGGAGGGATCATCTGGCGCCTTGGTTTGGCCATTGACGTAGCCAACCAAGTCTCGCCCCTTAAGCGTCCGCAGTGCCTGCCGTGACCATTTCAAGTAGTTGGACGTGCCTTCCAACTTCGTCTCCAGCTTGTCCAGCTTTTCCATTTTGTAGGGTGACGGATCCACATCAGTATGGATCACACGTGGGGTTGCCTCAGTTAATCTTTTTGATAAAATATCATCAACCAAGGCCTTCATCTCTTCTGCTGTCAGTTTATCACTGATCAAATCCATGACGTCTTCAACTGTGATTTGTCGTCGTCTTCGTCGGCTTCGTCTTTATGTAAAGTCTCCAACAGAGACCTTACGAATGCGCTGCTAACGTGGCCAACACTGGCGCACGCATGTAGATCCTAATTTACAGATCGAGAACGGAATACAGATAAAGCATTTGTAGTCCCGGAGGACGTAATCTAGGAATAGAAGGTGCAAATAAAGTATTTGACAGCCATCCGTCTTCGAATAATCGTCCACATAATCGCGTTCGCAAATTAGGGTTTGTGGGGGGGGGGTCGGCCGCAGATGTGGTCGGAAGAGAGGGGGGGTGGCGTCGGGGGGGGGGTGGCGTCGTTGTGTGGGGGGGGCAGGGGGGGCGTCGGGGTCAGCAAGGGGGGGGGGGGCGTCGGGGTCAGCAAGGGGGGGGGGGCGGGGGGGGGGGGGGTCGGCGGCGGTGGGCAGGGGGTGGGCGTCCGGGGGGGGGGGCGTCGGCTTGGGGCGGAGGGGGGGCAGCAAGGGGGGTGTCGTCGTCGGCAGGGGGGCGTCGGCGGCGGGGTCGGGGGGGTGGGCGTCGGGGCGGGGGGGGGGGGGGGGGGGGTGGCGTCGGGGCAGGGGGGGGTTGGCTTTGGGCGGGTTGGGAATTTTTTTTGTGTGGTTATGGCTCTGATACCATGTAGAGAATAATTGTTGTATTTTTATTGATTGGCTACTCCACTACTTATAGGGAGTCTAGCTCCTCTTCATACTACATTTTTCCAATGTGGGACTAAATCCCTTATTAGTTCTCAACAATTAAAACAAATAATTATTATTTAAAATAAACCAACATGAATGATTTCACTAGATTCCTTTTCTTTTATTACATGCCGTTAGGACTTAGGAGGTGCACCGTAACCCCTTTAGCCATTTATCTATTGCAAACCATAATTTGGATATAAAAGTGGATGCTTCTAAGCTTTGGGCTAGGCAAGAAGCAACAAAAAGACTGGAATCCATCTCTCCCATTTTATCTATTGCGAACCCGAATTTGTATATAAAAGTTGATGCTTCTAAGGCTGAGGCTAGAAAGAAGAAAAAAGGTAGAACATAGCAATCAAGCATTTGGGTGACTAGGATGAGATGGTAGAGTTTCTTAGATCTACTCCTAGATTGATAAGAGGAAATAATGAATATAAATATCTTACTTTATGTATATTGTCTAGAGTTAAAATATAGAATAGTACCCTATGTTATAGTTATAATTAGCCACACCACCCTCAGCAAGTCAACAGTTGTATTTGTTAATGTATGCCGCTTCAAAACTCAAAGATTCTTTCGTATAAGAATGACCAAGGTGTGTATGAGGATTTAACAAACTTATTAATAAATTGAGAACAATTAATTTACTGGGCTATGCATAGAAAAACAACTTATGCTAACGTCAATGTATATATTTAATAACAACTATTCCTTTTAATGTAAGTTTTCCTAATATCTTTGATTTTTTTTTCATTTCCAGCATATTGAGGTGAACAAGCTTGTGAAAGGAAGACCCCTTGATAATCTGGAGTTCATGCAGTGGATGAAGAGGTACTGCGACTCTGTCAATGGAGGTGTTTTGAATAGGTAACTTCTGCACCCAACTCCATCCCCCCTCCTTTGACATGTATCTAAGCATGTAATTTGTTTATTTATTGACATCTAAGTACGTTGAGTCAATGTTTTGTCTTGCGTCGTCATGGCAGCATTTTTATGAAAATATTATTCTGGCATAGCAGATATGAAGGCATAAAATGCTTACAAAGGAGACATGGGAAAGTTGTCTCTTCCTTATTATCTTCTGTATGTTATTGTTACATGCTATGCAACACAAACCTAGACAATATAGACACGGTAACACGAACACATCGTTTGCGTGTGCTGGTGTATTTTGGAGTTTCTGCGCTATGCACGATACGTGTTCAACATGACTCATACACAACACTGCTTCCCTTTTGAGTGCTTGACCCTGCAACTCACTTGAGTCTGGAATTGATCCAAAACTTGTTTGGTTTTTTTTTTCCCCCTACCTTCTGTAAAATATTTTGAGTCTCGACTTTGAACTTAAAGTGATGAATGCACAACTAAATATGTGAGATGACCCTGTCTTTGTCGGTCTAGTTTGCTGCTAAGCTAGGCACCTTGTTTCTATTGGCAGTCAAAACAATGGGTGTAATAGGATATGCTGCCTTCACACTTTCTGACCCCTTTACACTTTATGACTTAAATCCTGCATGAACTTCTACATCTGCAATGATGTGCTATGGAGTTGCACTTCTGCCATAAGTATATCTTTTTTGCTTGCTCCTATGAAGTTGCTTCACTCAAGGTTGGTCCACTTATGAGGAAGTGTGAAGGTGGTTGACCCTTTTTCCTTTAGTAACTCTATCAACTAATGTGCCCTTTATTAGTTTTCTGTTGTTCTTGCTCTGAAGTTTTTTCCCATTGGCACTTATTGGCAACCCTTCTTCATTAAAGGTGTTCAACAGAATCATTTCTACTTCACAACATATGGTACTTAATTCATATATACCTTTTTTCTTCCAATTTGAAATTGTCGTTCTTTTCCCCTCTCTGGCTTAGTGTGTCCCTATAGCAAATTGTTTCATCTTACCTCCTTGTCTAAATTAAGCCTAGGGATGGAGAGTGCTCCTTGGTTGCATGAGCTTAAAGTGCATATCCAAAAGGTAGGTCTACCTACCTACGTACCTACCAACCGATTGGCTACCTTGGGTTTTATTGCATGACCCTTTCATGCTCATACCTACCTTCGGTCCTTCGCTAGGAATTTGACACAGACATAGGGTCAATGTCATGTTGACATCTCGTCTTAGAAACTGTATCAAAAGGGAGCCTTCGTATGTTCCATACCCGACCCCATTTTGATGGGAGAAGGCTTGGATGATTATGACCTTTTTCTTCCAATTTATCAGTATATTGTGGAAGTCATAAAACTCCAATTTTGAAACACAGGTGTTAGGTAGTGCATAATTAGGCAATTCCTGCAACCTGGACGAAAAGACTTGCTATTGTTACTTGTATAAGCTGTAAAAACTGACCTGCACTAATATGTATGATTTTGATAACTATTTGCAGAACGTTGTCAGTAGGATACAATTTCATACTTTTAAAGCTATAAATCAATAATTGATTCAATATAATGTCTTCTGTCTTTATTTATAAAATACATTTCTATATATTTTATGTAATATTTCAATCTGTACGTCGTGCAAATGCTTATTACTATAGCATGTTGAATTGGGATAAAAACATAATTTTTGTAGTGCAGCCTGTATGTTCATGTGTATGTTAGTATGTGTGACTTTTATTTAATAGGAATGTGCATGTGTAAGCCTCCATTTTTTATTCACAAATTAGTCACGTGTTATATATATATGGAGCTTTCTTCCATGGCCAACCTACTTTGGTGGGATCAAAGCTTAAATGATGAATGGTAGTGGGCATTCAGGAAAGAGTTACAGATAACATTTCTTACTCTGGTTCCGATTTCTTTGTGCAAGTGATGTTTACTATTCATTGATGTCATTTTACGACTTATCATCTATTCTCACTTGTCCTTTTTGATTCTTCAGTTACAATGCCTTGGAAAGAAGAGATGCCTGCAAGGGAGGAAAAGAAGCAAATAAGAGAGCAGCACCGACACAGGCCTCATCCAAGTCCTCAACTGTTGCTTCGAAAGCTCATCCCTCGCACAACACTCGGAGGAATGATGGGAATCCTCCAAATGTATCTCAAAAGCCTCCAAAACCGGCTAGTGCTGCTGCAGGGCAAGCTTATGATGAGAAGGTAATTTATAGACAAGTTGTTTCTTGACAAGGGTATGGGAAAGCCTAACAAAGTATAACTTACTGCAGATCACTGAATTGAAGCTTTTCGTGGATAGTCTTGAAAAGGAAAGAGACTTCTATTTTGCTAAATTAAGAGATATTGAGATCTTGTGCCAAAGCCCTGAGATAGAGAAGTTACCCGTAAGTGACACCTATATATGATGATACTAGTAGAATTAAGATATTTCTTTACATATTTAGGGACTTCATCATATTTCATATTTCTTGTGCAGATTGTTAACGCAATCCAGAAGATACTATATGCTACAGAGGATGACCCATCAGTGGTTGCAGAAGCACAAGCAATGCTAGCACAGCAAACTCAACAGCTTCCCCTGAGTCCAATTCCTGAGACTTTGGAAGAGCAGCCAAAGCAGGATACCCAAAAGAGGAAGAGCATTACGACTCTAGAGGTCGACATGGCTGCCCATACCACATTGTCCCCAAGGCAAAGACTCTCTGATGTTTCCGATGTTCATTACTGCAGATCGCCGCTAACAAACTGCTGAAGATTTCTTACTCACAGGTCTGTATTTTGCGTGGAGGACATTTTAGTATTTGATCTATTACATTATTACTTAAACTGCACTCGGTGATTCTGTTGCAGGTATATGGTGCTGCCGAGTAATTGCTTTAGATGGGAAATCTGGTCGTAGAACCGTATGGTGTTGAAACTACCTTGTTTCAAGTGTAGGTGTTTGCAGCGTCACTCTCTTCCTAGGCTGTTGGTAGCTTGAAATGGTCTTTTGAGTATTAGTAGCTTGATTGATATCGAGATATAGCCCTTTTAATGTTGTCACTGATCTATGTAAGTGTTCAGTATCCCATACAAGTGTGTTGTGGAAGAATTTTATTTTAGTTGAATTGCTGATGTTGCAAAGTTTTTTTTTTTCTTCTACTTTTATAATTCACATTTCAACTTGTGTGCTTTTGTACTAGTAATGTGTGATGTTTATGAAGAACCAGATGGTAATAGCCAGACTTTGATCTAACCATGGAATTAGCAAAAACTTTGATCTAACCATTCTTTCTGGATGGTGTTGGACTACAAACATTTAAACTTTGATTTATATGATTGAGTTGATGAGTACGATCCCATTAAAATGATTCTAAACCAATAATTAATACTTATATTGCTCTAAAGGGAGTTGTTTCATCCAATTTTGTTAAGATAAATCTCTATGAAACTGTTATTGATGAACTGAGTCGAAGATGGTGAAGAGCTGATGTAAAGATTAAATTGCTTTTTCTGTTAGTTTGGTTTTTGTCAGAGGATTAGATATTACTATTCACCCCTCTTTTATATTTCGTTAGTGTGGCTAATCCTCTTTTATGTTTTGTTCAGGAAATTGTTTAACAGTTCTTTAAAACTTTATCATGTACTGTACTGCCATTGCTTTTATAAATGTCTTTTGAGGCGGAAGGTCCCCTACCTAGCTCTTTATTGTCAGGAGAAAAAAATATAGGATCCTAGGTCAAATGTTAAGGGTACTATAAAGATTTAGTAGGGGAACACATTTTTAGCAGTTATGTGTATATCTTGGATTGCCAATTTTTTTGCAGTCCTGAAAAAAGCTGTACATACCAGGACTGTCAAATTTTTTGAAGTTCGGAAAGAATATAGGATTGTCTTGGCACTCTTGTGCATATTTAGAAGTGCCAAAATTTTAACAGTTCATATAAAAATGAGGAGTGCCAAAATTTTGGCACTCCTAAAATACCATGTACTGCAAAATTTTTTGTAGTGTCCTTAACATTTGCCTTAAAAAAGAGAAGTTTGTGAATGAATGTTTATATATGGTTCGAAAATCAAACTGCCTAGGTTGATTACTTTTCATAAATTTTGCGGCAAAACAATATGGCACCAATCTTAAGTTTTTAGTGAAGCTTAATGCACTAAGATATCCGTTTCTCCATAATTGAAGAGCTTAAAAGTTGTGAATATTTTCAATAAATCCTTGTTACTTCCCAATGATTATATTATGTTATCTTATTTTTCACATAGAAAGGAGAATATAAGGTTTAGAACAGGATTTATGAATTGATCCAACTTGTCATATAGTTTCTACATACAGTAAAATTCAAATAAACTTCGGTCCACCACACTTAGATTTTTCTTATTTCTGCATCTCAGACTTTGACAAAGAGGTTCCAATTATGAATGGAAACAACGATTTATGGGCCATAAGTGCAATCCTCCGACATGATTCTCATTGCGTAAGTATGCTCAAGATCGAGCAATATCTTCTGTTGGTGCGACACTAAGATAATATTTTAAACAAGGTTTGCAATATCTATTGAAATCAGTATCCTATCCTTCCTATGAGTATTGGGATTGACGGTATCGGTGGTATCATTGATTTCTGATAGGATTACTGATTTTTCTGGTGTAAAAAACAAATAACTTATTGATAAATTATTAAAAATTTAGGAAAAATATATATTATATATTTAGGCAAAATTTTAAGTATTTTTGTGTTATATTTTTAGTAGTTTTGGAATTAAATGAATAGTAGTCACCCTTTTCGATTGGTTTACATGCAGTAAATAAGTTTTCTTCTTTTACATGTTACAAACCCTGCTATGCTTTTACATCCTTACTAATTGATATTTTTTCGTCGAATTTTCTTTGCCGAATTGAGAGACCTCTGATGTCGGTATCGGTCCTATCGGATCAGGAAATTTCAAACCGTATCAGGCCGATAGTGCAGACTATAATTTTACGAGATATGTTTTGCTATAGCATGTTGTGTTTACTCAGTTTCATTAACCTGCTATGTACCGTAATTGGCCATCGGATCTCAAAATTTTGATTTCTAATCAAACTAAGCCTTCCAACTTCACCTCTACTTTCGATCTTTAGTTCACCGATCAAATCACTGGCTAGAAGTAATGGCAACTTAAATTATATGACTGAGGATTGATAGGTGATAAAGACAATTGCTAAATGTACTACAGTTTTTACTCAGGGCAACCCAAGTCATGGTGCTAGTCTAGTTTGAAGGAAATTTTACTCAGGACAACCAAAAATTTGCTATGGGCTGCCCACCCCCCCAAACCCCTCAAGCCTCTTCATTCTAATTTCCAATCTCCTCTCTCTCTCTCTCTCTCTCTCTTCAAATTCTCTTCCCTCTTTCTCCATCTCCTCCAATTCAACACCCTAAATTCTTGGATCTTTCTCCTCCACCTTCTTCAATTCCAAGCAATAGTCGATGGCGCCCAAATCTTCTTCACAATCAAGGTACATATCTTCTTCCTCCTTCTCCATTTCCAATTTTATGTTCGTAATTTTAATTGCATTTTCATGAATCATTTTCCCAATCCTTGTTAATGTCTACAAATCATAGTGTAGTAACTTCAAATGAATTGTACCGAACCCATTTTAGGGTGAATTTTGGCATAATTTTGAAGTTTTGAATCCATTTTAGGGTTTCGAACTTTAGTCTTCCACCGACAGTAGCGACAACAACATGTTGGACTGTAGAAAATTTCTACAGTCCTGAGTAAATTCAGGACTGTAGATTTTTTTTTTGCAGTCATGTATGATATTAGGAATGTAGAAATTTTCTACAGTCCTAGATTTACTCAGGATTATAGAAAATTTCTACAGTCTTGTCCAGCACTGTAGAAAATATAGGAATTCTTGTATATTCCATTTTTTCTCTTACTTATTTTGTGATATAACCGCGACCCCAAGAAATGCCTTGAGGACGCAGGTACCAAAATAAAATGCCCTACTGTGTCGATGCACAAGGCACGCAATGTTGAGCGTGTTGTTGAGAAACCTATCACTATGTAGTGCCCCACTTCGCAAAGGCACTATATAGACAGAGAACTCGATGCTGGCTCGAGAGGAAACTTTTACGAAAATGATTGATGTGGGTGAGTGGACAAGGATTATACTTTCTGATTCTTTCTTTTTTTTTGAACTTTACTTTTTGATTCTTTCATGCCTAATAAAGAATCCATTGTTTTGAAATGTATGCTTGCATAATGAACGAAACCATTGCTATGCTAAGTCAAGATAAGAATATTACATGCTACAGTTAGATTGTCGTTTTAATTAAGCAACAGTTGCCATGCTTAAGAAGTAATAATAGAATGCTTACATGTCCCTGAAACGTATGTTATTAAGACTAGATTTGACATGCTTAATCTTTTAGAGCTGTTGCCATACCTGTTAAATAAATATTGTTTACATGTTTCCTATATCGTATACTGCAAAGATGGAATTGTTTAAAGGTACTTGTGATGTAAAAGAGATGATACAGTTTGTCTGTATAGAGAAAAGACTAGATGAGCTATTGACTCTGTAATATGAAAAGAAGAGTAAAAGATGGAATAATTTCTGATCGATAAACTGTGCATAGTAAAGTTTTTATCTGATAGAGTTACATTTATGCATTGGTCTCGGACAACTTGTGCACATAAGAAATCCCACGACCGGTTTTCGGGCACCGAGATCGCTCGGCCTAGGGGGATCAGAAGAACACCCTGAGGTAAAAGAGACCTCGCAATCGGGGGTGTTTGTTGTCTGTTAATGAGATGGGCTTGTACACCCCTACTGCTAATCATGGTGAGTGACCCATGGACTATCATATAGATATGTGTCGATTAGTGAAGAGCTGAACCCTGAGTCACAGCTACTAGTACGTGTGTATATCAGTGCAGAGCTGAACCGTGAGTCGCAGCTGCTAGTATGAGTGAATACTACTGAATAGCTGAACCGTGAGTTACAATTGCTGGTGTATGCATGTATTAGTGCAGAGCTGAGCCTTTAGTCACAACTGCTAATCGAGTCATGCATATGTAGAGATTCATTGCAAGTGTAACAATACAGAGACGAACAGGGAACTAATTGTACATATTCTACTTATTCTAATCCTCGTCTTATGCAGGAATGTATCATCGGCCGTGGGTAAAGATCACTATAAAGGTGATAATTGCATTGCTTATGCTTTCTTGTATTGAACTGCTCTTTAAAATATTCAATTTACCTGAGATGTTGTCTTATTCAATAAGAAGTAACCTTGTTACCTGTATGCTACTAGTTATTCACTAGAAGAATAAGTAACACATGATATGTTCCTACTAAGGTCCCTAATGAAATGATATGGCTCATGAAACACGTTGTGCACATCAAGATAGATTTGTTATCCTGCATGGAATTGACCCTATTCGTGATGCTTGAATGAAAGAAAGGGAATGTGGTTTCAAAAATGTTTTCAAAAGAAGTAATATGACTATGATGATGTACTGCATGAAATGAACGTAGGTAAAAGAAAGCAAGATCACCAATAATATTACGTTTTCTCACATGAATACTTAGTGATCGTTCCAGATGGTGTAGCCTTTGTCTTACCAGTGCGTTAATGTACTGATCCTCCACCAGTTTGCCCGCGGTGCTAGATGTTCAAATGGATAGTCCGAAGCGATAGCCAGATCCTCATCCTCAGGAGTCGAAAATCAGAAGAAGATTAAAAAGAGATGATTTTCTATATAAAAGGATATAATGTATGAAGCGATATCATTATAATTCTGTATAGTTCATGAGAGATTGTAAGCTAAGTATGGCTTGTATCAAAGAGATATTGAGAGCCTTGTAATCGAATTCAAGTTATCAATAAAGAGATTTGTTTCTTATATCATTGTGTTCACTTTGGTTTTTTGCTATATTGTCCGCTGCTGCAAACTTTGTATTCGAAGTTTCGCTGGGTTGTTGTCTGAATAAGTCTATTTTTGTTATTGTACAAGTCTTGGACTTGTGCAAGTGCAGCTTAGGCTTGCACAACATCACGTCCAAGCGAGGACGATCGATTCCTCATAGATCAAAATGAGGATGAACGATTCTGCAGAATCAGGGTATGACAACTATCGTCGAACCCGAGGCACCATCTCAATCTAGGAAACGTCGTTCGCAGAAGACTGCAACTCGTTTGAAGAAACATCTCCTAGTACCCTTTCTTCTTCTTCTTCTTCTTGTAACTTCCTGGATCAATTTTGGTAAATTTGAGATTTTCCTAATTTCTTTTTAATATTGCTTTCTTGTGAAAAACCTAATTTTTGGATAGTTGTTTAACTAATGAATTTTTGACTATTCCTAGATTTTTTTCGTTTTTAGAAAGTAATATATTTTAACTTATAAAGAAAAAAAAATCTAGTTTACTATCAAATACAAGTTCTGTTAGATTATTCTTAATAATTTATAACTTCATTATTTAAGTCCTAATTTTTTTATAACCAAATTCAGCATTATTACTTTTAGTATCATAACTGTGGATTAGAAGAAGAGATTGGTCTTAATGGCAAAATCTATTCTTTAACTCTGTTAAGATATTTAGTTATTAATCAGTATTACTTAATTTCGTAATTAACTGGTATTTAACTAATTTGTTAGTTAGTTATAAATTAGTTTGTTATGAGTTGGTTATTAATTAGTTATGAAGTGGTTACAAATCTGTTACAATGATAAGTTTAATACCCCCAGATCTGTAGTTATTCACAAACTTGCCACTGTCCTAACTTCGGAAGCACACAATATTTTTTATTATAAATACTGACACATTGTCAGTGCACAGTTCTCAACACAGTGTACTGTCCACATCACTGACACATTTTCTAATACACCATTCTCAGTCCACATTTCTTGGCCGACCTCGGCCGCGTGCCACCGCCAACCACTGCGAGCCACCGCACTCTCGCTGGAGGTCGCTGCGTTCACTACCACCGCCAGATCGAAGTCAGCCGTCGCCTCAAGATCGGAGCAGCCATTTCGAAGATCGGACCGCCTCCTCGAAGTCTGCGCTGCCGCCAGAGAAGGTCGACCAACGTCGTATAGTCGAGCTTAGATTCGTCTCGCCGATGCTCGACGCCTCCAAATCAAGACCCATTGCAAGGTTCTCTCGACCGCGCCACCGTGATTAGCCTAGATCTGAAGCTGTCACCGCCATGCCGCAGCATCGGAGCCGTTTATCGCCACTGAGAGCCGACTCCTCGAGAGCGAGGAGCCACCGATCGAGGTCGTTAGTAACCAGATCCGGCCGTTGACCAACCAGATTCGAGAGTCTCGCCGCCGTGGATCGACGTCCCCACCATGCCGAAGGTGAGTCTCCACCTCGATCCACTGTATCTTCTTCTTCTTCTTCTTGTTTTCTCAATTAGGATTTTTACTTTGGGGGTTGTGTAGTGTAGATCGAGGCTAGGGTTTTGTTGTGGCCGGTTGGGAAGATGAGGTCGGGTCTAGGATTAGGGTTAGGGTTTTCTCAGGCTGGGTGTATGTGAGCCTTTGTACTTGGGGGTTAAGGTTTGTGACTGAGGAAGGAAGAAGAAGGAAGTTTAGGGTTAGGCTTCGAGAAGGAGTTGGGGGGAAGAAGAATGATGGGTTCTTCTGAGCGACTTAGAGTGAAATGTTAGTATGAAGTGAGGAGAGAGAGAAAGAGAAGAGAGTATATGTTAGGGTTGTAGTTAGGTCGGGTCTAGGAAGATTGGATCATGGGCTGTAGGGAAAAGTTGGGCTTTAGGGGAAAATATGTAGAAATAGGAAACGACAGTAGTAGCAGTTGAGGGTGTAGGGCTTGTGGACCAAGTCTGGGCTGGACAGTTGGGTTGGACTGTATGGATTTATCATAAATAAGCCAGGGAAGGATTAAAGAGAAATAGGAATAAGGTTTGAGGCTGTTGGGCTTTGGGCCTACTAGGGCTGAT
Source organism: Iris pallida (assembly GCA_029216955.1). Taxonomy (NCBI): domain Eukaryota; kingdom Viridiplantae; phylum Streptophyta; class Magnoliopsida; order Asparagales; family Iridaceae; genus Iris; species Iris pallida. Next base: position 6,309,602 of record JANAVB010009999.1, read on the forward strand.
ATTGTATTATTATTATCCTTGTCACTATTAATAAATCTTAATATTATAGTTATTGTCATTTCTTGTAATATTTTAATAGCAAATGATCTAGTAAATGTTTTACCATATCTATATATTGCTAGTATTATTGCTAATAAATAGATAATATCTTAAATATCAATATTTTGTAAATGGTTTAGCTAGCAATGTATTTTCTACACATAAATGATTTTGCTAAAATAGTCTAAAGTATTAAAGTTATATTGTTAGCTAGCATGTATAGTTAGCTAGTATATATTTTACTAAACTATTTATGGATAGCTTATTAGTAGAATGGACTATGAGCTAGTTAGTAAGTTTTTAGCTAATGATTCAACCATATCAAACTTGTACCTAAATGCTAGGTGAACATTCAGATTTATGCTCCATTACTCTCGTGCTTCCAAAGCAAGGCAAGTACACCGACTTGAACTTTTACTCTGCAATTCTGTCATACTTCATGTTCTCATATTGGATACGAGATTCACACGATTGTGTTGGTCCATTGGTCATGGTCAAACCTGATTTTAATAATTGATCAAACTCTGTCTCGATATACGGAGCTACTCAGATATTTACTCAAGACGTTTTAGATATTTGGACACTGATCAAGATCGGATATCTACTCAATTCAAGACCGAAGCTGTATTTGCCACTCGAGTCTGTATTTCTTTATGCAATGTAATTTTCACTTTTATTGAGTTTAGAAATACGTTGTATACCGAGTCGTACTGGCAAATAGGCTATCCAAAATTGTTTTCAAAAATGGCCTATGTTTTGAAAAATATCTCTTATTTACAAAAGCTTATGAAGGATTTCAAAAAGTCCAAAAATTATTTTTGAAAAATCCTGACCAACCCTGACAGAACTCGGCCTGAGTTCGGCCAGAGTTCGGTTAGTGACTGTTTGATTTTTGAACGTTTGAAAACTTGGTCCCCCTTCAATTACGGATTTTTACGAGATTTTCTCATAGAGTTCTGTCCGAATTCTGCTCGAATTCTGCTAGAGTTCTGCCTTTGGAAAAACTATAAATAGAGAAGAATTCTGATCATTTCAATCACTCATTCACTTTCATCTCTTCTCTTCTAAGCTTACGTTTCTATTCCAAAGAGTTCGAAAAAGCTTTCATTTTCAAATTCCAAACCAGTTACAATTCTCTAGTCAATTTGTCGGTATGGTGCGGTTTAAAAGATTTCAGAAAAATTATAATCAGAGGCTTGATTGAATAAAGACTCTTCAAAATTGAAGTTGGTCGAGTTCTTCATATCAAAGCTTGCGTCTGTAGAAGTTGCAAGGACTTCGTATGAAAACTTGTAGGATTTTCCAATAGTGGATTCAACTGAAAGCTAGAGTTCTTTCGACTGGACTAGTCCTCACAAGAGGGAAACCAGTATACATCGTTGTGTTTGCGTTTGCCTTCTGATCTCATTTCTTTTACAGTTATTGTTTTGTGATTATTGATTTAATTTTGTGATCTTACTGCTAACAAGTTTTTAATTAACAATATTCTGCTGCCTACTCTATTCACCCCCCTCTAGATTATTTTGCTTTACAACTTCGTTCCTACAATTGGTATCAGAGCGGATTATACATGTAAAGCAAGATAAAATTGCAGTTATATTCAATTATTCTTAATTGCTATATAGATCACAGCATAACACATGGCAACTGTGAAATTCACAAGTGAAAGCCAAGCCACAAACATGCCTCCACTGTTTGACGACACAAACTACACTTATTGGAAAACACGGATGAGTTTCTTCTTAAAATCTCTTAATTTTGACTTATGGTCTATAGTTATATATTGATGGCTACAAAGAGCCTCATCGTATTACTGTTGAGGGAGTTTTAGTTGATAAATCCTATGATAAATATACTGAGGATGACAAGAAAAAGGTCAGTCTTGACGCACGTGTTATTAACGCTTTGTTTTGTACTTTAGACAGAACTGAGTTTAACAGGGTGTCTACTTGCACAACATCGAGTGGAGTGTAAAAACTTCTCGAAGTAGCCCACGAAGGAACAACGCAAGTCAATGAGTCAAAGATCAGCAGACTTACTCAAGAGTACGAGGCGTTCAAGATGAAGCCAAATGAATCCGTCACTCAGATGTTTACAAGATTCCTGGATATTGTAAATCCTTTGTCTTCATTAGACAAGGAATACAGTAACCATGAGAAGATTTGCAAACTTCTACGAGCTCTCACGAAGAACTGTATTCCAAAGGCTACAACAATCATTGAAGAGAATGACCTCTCAATAATGTCTCTGGAAACACTCATGGGTAAGCTACTCACTCACGAGTTGGAACTTCAAGACTTTGAAGATGCTACACCAAAGGAGAAGTCAAAGAAGTCGATCGCCTTTAAGGCTCAACATAGAAGAACTGTCGAAGATGATTCTGACGACAGTGACTCTGACTCTGAAGATCAAGCTCTTCTGGTAAGAAAATTCAAGAAGTTCGTGAGATTCAACAGAAGAACAAAAGACAACAACATCAACAACAACGAGGAAGATCCTATTTGCTACGAATGTAAGAAGAAAGGACATATGAGGAAAGATTGTCCAACAACATCATCATCAACCAGAAAAACAAGCAAATATGACAAAGGCTACCTGAAGAGATCTACATCAAGGAAGTACGCCAATACAAGCATATGGCATGAGAGTGAAGCCAGCGACTCAGAAGACGAACAATCGGATGACGCTGCAAATGTATGCTTGATGGCTTACGATTAGGTAACCACTAATCCTCTGTTTGATCCTTATGATGATTTCACCTTTGAGTAACTAGGAGAGGCTTTCAGTGACCTGTTAAATGACTACAGAAAACTGCGTAGTAAATATGAAACCTCTAAGAAGGTACTTAAAAAGTACAAAGGTGAGATAAAAAGACTTACCGACCAACTAGCTGATGTTAGAAATAATGTTTCTTCTAGTGAGTCTGGTGAGCTTTCTTTTATTATGCTGTTGTTACATGAGACTACCAAGTTATCCGAAGAAAAAGACCAAACTATCATCCAGCTAAAGGAAGACCTATCTAAGGAAAGAAAGAGTCTCCAGTGTGCACAAGTCAGAATGGAAACACTTACATCTAACTATACTAGATTATATGACCTCCAAAAAGTTGGAAATTAGTTTAGGAAAATGGCCTGAAGTTGCTGCTTCCTATTCTAATACGTGTCAATTACCGAATCATCGGGACACACCCAAACCAAACACGGTCAGACCAAACCATACCAAACCACTGCCCAAGAAGACTAATAGGCATGCATTTTTCTATACTAGAAAATCGAAACATACCAATCATGCATCTCACACAACTTTCAACACTCAACATACAAAATATCATTATTGTGGCCTCATTGGTCATATATCCTCTGCAGGTAGAATCAGAAAGTTAGTAGATTTAAATGTTTATGCATGGATACCGAAGACTAACATGTCAGGACCCTACAAGAAAAGGGTACCAAGAATTTCATCTGCAAATTATTTTGTAGGTGGGATGCCCTTCACATGCTAGAAGCAAATGGATCCTCGACAGCGGTTGCTCACGGCACATGATCGGTGATGCATCATTATTCGCAACACTGTCGTAGAAGAATAAAGAAGGATGCGTCTCCTTCGATAATAATTTGAGAGGGTACATAATCGGTATCGGTGACATTGGTAAGGCTCCCTACCCTGTGATTAAAGATGTCTGTCTAGTTACCGAGTTAAAACATAATCTGCTCGGCATAAGCCATTTAGCTGATCACGGTTATGACATTAACTTTGTCAAAGACAAATGTACTATAGTTGATAGCTCAACTGGTAGTACTATCTTTGAAGGTATCAGGGAAGACAACATATATGTTTTCTATCTGTTAGAAGATGCTAACAAAGCAGGTAGATGCTTGATGGCCAAGAGCATTGAGAGTCAACTATGGCATATGAGACTCGGTCATGCGAACATGGACACAATTTCAAGACTATCCACAAAGAAGTTGGTACGCGGCTTACCGGACATATCTTTCAAGAAGGATACGGTATGTAGCGAATGTGAAAAGAACAAAGCTACCCGATCCATCTTTAAGTCCAAGAATGCTGTAAGTACCACTAGACCTCTACAATTATTGTATATGGATTTATTTGGACCTAGTAGAATTGCTAGTCTAGGTGGTAAGTTATATGTATTTGTCATTGTAGATGATTTCTCTAGATACACGTGGGTATATTTTCTTGCACGCAAGAACGATGCTTTGTCAGAATTTGTCACCTTTTGTAAGAAAGTACAGAATGAAAAAGGTTTCATGATTACTCACATTCATAGTGATCATGGCGGCAAATTTGAGAATGCAGAGTTCAAGCAATTCTGTGACACACGGTTATTTGCATGAGTTTTTCTGCCCTAGGACTCCACAACAAAATGGAGTCGTAGAACGTAAGAACATGACTCTATCTGAAATGACTAGAGTAATGTTAAATCAGTTTAGTCTACTTAGATACTTTTGGGCTGAAGCTGTCAATACAGCGTGCTATGTTCTCAATAGGGTTCTGATTCGACCTATATCGAAGAAGATTCCCTATGAGTTATGATTTGATAGAACATCCACTGTTTCATATTTTAAGATATTTGGTTGTAAATGCTTTATTTTTAATACTAAAGACAACATGAGTAAATTTGATGAAAATGCCGATGAAGGTATCTTTTTAGGTTATGCGGCAAAGGGCAAAGGGTACAGAGTCTTCAATAAGAGAACCATGATCATCGAAGAATCAATTAATGTCAAGTTTGATGAACTAAATCAACATTCAGTCGATGACGATGATGAAGACGTAAGTACACCAAGTACAGTTACTGCAAAGCCTTCACACAAAGATGCAGAACCTTCATACGAAGCACCAGCTGAGCCTCCAAGCAAACCTCCACACCAAGCACCAGTTGAGACTTCAAGCAAATCACATACAGAACCAGAAGCCGGAACCAACAATCCTGAGAATATGCCAAAAGAGATGAGATTCTTGGCAGATCATCCAAAGGACTTGGTAATTGGTGAGATTACCAAGGGTGCAAGTACTCGTTCCTCTAATAAAGATATAGCTTCCTGTGTTGCTTTTATCTCACAGCTTGAACCCAAAAACATTGAAGAAGCATGTAATGATAACTTTTGGTTAGATGCTATGCAAGAGGAATTAAACCAATTCGAATGGAATCAAGTTTGGGAACTTGTTCCCAAGCCCATTGATCATCCGGTCATTGGCACCCGTTGGGTATTCCGAAACAAATTGAATGAGAATGGTTTAATGACTCGTAAAAAGGCTCAACTCGTAGCTCAAGGATACAATCAAGAAAAAGGTATCGACTATGATGAGACTTATGTCCAGTTGCGAGATTAGAATCCATTCGCATGTTATGTGCATTTGCATATTTTCATAATTTCAAATGGATGTTAAAAGTGTATTTTTAAATGGTTTTATAAAAGAAAAAGTTTATGTGGCTCAACCTTCAGGTTTTACTGATTTCAAAAATCTTGATTATGTTTTCAAGTTGAAGAAAGCCTTATACGGTTTGAAACAAGCCCCTCGTGCTTGGTACGATCGTCTAAGCTCTTTTCTACTTGACAACGATTTTTTAAAGGGAAATGTTGACACTACACCGTTTATAAAATCTTTTAATAGCAATCTTCTTTTGATTCAAATCTATGTAGATGATATTATTTTTGAATCCACTGATGAATCTCTTTGTCAAGAATTTTCAAAGTGTATGCAGAATGAGTTTGAGATGAGCATGATGGGAGAGCTAAAATTCTTTCTCGGACTGCAAATCAAACAAACCAACAATAGAATGTTCATAAATCAAGCAAAGTACACAAAAGATTTATTAAAGAAGTTCAACCTGGAAGCAGTCAAACCACTTAGCACTCCAATGACGCCTTCAACCAAGCTTGATATTAATGAACAAGGCAAACCCGTCGACATACATAAGTATCGAGATATGATCGGTAGCTTACTGTACTTAACTGCTAGTCGACCTGATATTATGTTTAGTGTTTGCTTGTGTGCACGTTTTCAAGCCAATCCTAAGGAATCACATCTGTGCGCAGTTAAGCGTATCTTTCGATACCTTAGAGGCACTTCTTCTGTCGGCTTATGGTATCCTAAAACCACGTCGTTTGACCTAAGCGGTTATTCTGATACTGATTTTGCTGGATGCAAAGTAGATAGAAAAATTACCAGCGACACATGTCATTTTCTAGGAAAAGCCCTAGTCTCTTGGTTTAGCAAGAAGCAAAATTCTGTCGCATTATCAACAACTGAGGCTGAGTATATCGCTGCAGGACGTTGTTGTGCACAAATTTTGTGTATGAAGCAAACTTTAGAAGACTTTGGCTTACACTTCACACACATACCCATTTTCTGTGATAACACTAGTTCTATTAATTTGACTAAGAATCCAATATTTCATTCTCGTACTAAACATATCGAGATTTGACTTCATTTTCTTAGAGATCATCAACAAAATGGAGATATAGACCTTGTATACATAGACATACAGAATCAATTGGCTGACATTTTCATAAAACCTCTAGCGGAAGATCGTTTCAATTATTTACGTCGAGAATTAAGAATTTTAGATGTCAATAATATTAATTAATTTTGTTTTATTAATTAATTTTTCAATACTCAATAACTGTTTTCGAGACAAGTCTACAAAGAGTCTGTCTGTCACCACGACTACGGTCGAAGCGAAGCGGTACTTAATTATTCTCCGGTGAACTCCCGTTAGTTGGGACAGTACTCCTACAGCCAATCTGAAACAGACGCTGAGTAAAGAAATTTAATTTATAAAATAATATTAATTATATTATTTGAAGTTTAAAATTACTAAACTTTGAATTAAATATTTGAAATGAGTTGATGAAATGGATGAGATGTGATTTAGACATTTTGTCTAGTTTGTCGTACTATTGCGACTGTTTATTGTCTTTGTTTACTTGGAAATGCTCCTACATTCCAAGCTAGTATCAGTACTTTTATTTGTGCTAGTTTTAGAACTTTTGGTGACATTTTCTGTGATGTTTGTCTGTTAAACATCGTTTTCTATTCTTTACTTTAGAGATTTATATCAGTTTAGTTCTATTTAGCATATCTTGTTATAGCACTCTTTATTATGCTTCGATACCAACTGCCTGTGAAATTTTTTTTTATACCATGCCTGTGAATACTTTTAACCGCCTGTGATAAATATTTCATATATCTTTTTGTTGTGTTTCTTCATTGATTGTTGCTTATGCATATATTGCGGGAGAGCTTTCACTTTTGCAATTATTTTGCTAAGTGACAACGGAGGATGTCATGACCCACACCCGCTTTTTCAGAAACGAGACGTGTCCAAGCCAGCCTACGCCGCAGAGTCGGCGGTAGAACGCTGTCACGGCCAAGATGCTCAAAATCACAAAATAACTTTATTGTTCATTCACATTTCTAAATTTATTACAACATTTATATTTAAAGAAAATACAAGGTTCTCACAATTAATGAAAATGATACAACTGCTATCTATTTCTAGGTTTCTATCTGCAAGTACACCCGTATCTTCTAATGCTAAGTGAAGCCACATCTAATCTGAAAAATGTTGGTTTCCAGTCAGGAATGAAAGAAGCACACAAACCGACGACAAATCAAAAATACAATAGAATTCACAAGACATGAAAATAACATATGAGAGATAAAAACTAGAAAGTAACTGATGACATATGGCAATTGCAAGGAAAACAAATAAAATACAACTATCTATGTGATTTAAAATATCAGTTTCGACATGTGAACGACTAGGGGGTAAATCCGGCACCCTGCACGTATCGTGTGCAGCTGCTATTCTCCACGAAAGACACGGAAGATGGGTAAGGGGTAGTCCACATGTCTACTAAGATATTTCTCCTCCCGACTACTACTCATGGACTCGAACAAGTCACGAAACACGACAATCAAGAAATAATGTATGTAGAGAACCATGACACTAATCCGTGTAACAATGTGTCAACAAGCAAGATAACATATGTATAAACATGAAATGGAAAGACTACTATGAATCGAAAGCAATCAGAAAGTGTACTTGCCTGAGGTCCTTTGCTGGTGAAACCGATAGTACAACCACTCAGATGAGCCACTAAAGTTAACACATGCAAAAAGTCTCCGGATGCTGAAATAAACATTACCAACGTTTTCAGAATAGTCAAATTAACTAGGATTGCCTGTCCTTAAGTCCAATTCTGGACACAGGGGCAAAACGACAATTTCAGATCAAAACGGTGTCCGCCGTTGGATCCGCTTTGCACCGAAAAGTGTGCCAGAGTCTATGGTCTCTAAAGTCATCAAACTATATGTCAACTGGTCCGATTTTTCGATCCGAACCCAACCGTATGTCCAAAGTTGAATTCCGACGGGCCGTGCACAAAATCGCCCGTTGAGTCGGACCGTGGGACCCGCAAAACGGTGATCCGGACAACTGTCTCAGAATCGGACCAAATTTGGCATACATGACCAGAAAAATGATACGGACCTGTTAGCGTAAGTTTTGTCTCGATCTGACGAACGTGCACAAAGTAATTGAGAAATTTGCACAGAGACCGATACGATGAATTTTGACGGATACGCATCAAATTCGTCGTGCACACGCAACCAATTTAAATTCCTTCAAAGCCCACACGTCCACAAAGCCAATACGCACCTGTCGATGCTTTCGGTTCACGACCATGTCGTCCGGATTGGCAGGACGCACGCCGTATCGAGGGTTTTCGTGTTTTCGGAAAACAGTTTTTTTCCGTCAATTTGGGAAAGTGATTTCTCGATGCTCGGTCGATGAAATCGGATTCCGTGAAAAGAGTTGTGAAGACCTACAGGTTGTCTAGGACTGTCATGAATTATATTTTTAGAATTGCTACTACTCTGTTCATAAACTCCCTGTAAACATAGGGTTTGGGACTGTTATTAAACTGTTCTCGAAACAGTTTTTCATCGATTTTTCGGAAGATTTCCTGAGTCAGTTAATGATAGTTGAATGAAGATAATTAAAGGGAAGTAAAGGGGGTTATGTTATCTACTTACCCGAGAAAGCGGTTCGCAAAATGGGCGAACAAGGTGGAAGAAAACCACGTGCGAAATCGGGTCTGCCAACCGCTATAGCTGTTGTGCCGTGCTCTGTTTCACGCGCGCACGGGGGTTTCGGTCGCCGTCCGACGACTCGCGCGATGGCACGCGGTTGTGGGGAGGCCGCCCATGGTGGCTGGGGTCGAGGTTAGGGTTTAAGGTGGATTTCCCTTTCTATCTCTCGATTACTTATATACGTATACTCTGTAACAGAGCCGAGGGGTTACGTCGGGTGCGCTCGGCTGGGTGTGGGGATTTGGCTTGGGCCTGGGCTTCGGGTGTGGGTGTTTTATATCTTTTCCTTTTCAATTGCTTTATATATATAACTATATATACATCGGGTGCGCTCGGCTGGGTGTGGGGATTTGGCTTGGGCCTGGGCTTCGGGTGTGGGTGTTTTATATCTTTTCCTTTTCAATTGCTTTATATATATAACTATATATACATACACCCACAAACACACACACACACACACACACACACACACACACACACACACACACACACATATATATATATATATATATATAATATATATATATATATATATATATATATATATATATATATATATATATATATATATATATATTATATACATATGATATAATACTTCCAATTTCTCTATAGAAAAAATATAATATTAAATCTTTCTAGTATAGGGTTATTATAACAATATGCACACAAATATAAAAATATATTTATTATCAACAAAATAAGAAATAACTAATAATAATTTTTTACGTATATATATACGTATCGATTTTCATAACAAAATGTAGGAGAACAAAATACAGTAATTCAATACTAGATATACTTGAAAGTGCAGGTAGGCCTAAATATCGCCGACTGCACAAGGGTAGCTAAGCATGGTGTTTATCCTATTTCTAAAATAGAATATCAATGCAATAACAATAAAATATATATTATATATATATAAATCCTTTATATATGAAATGCCTATTTGGACAATCAAAATTAATAAATACAATATGTACGTCTACATGGACGTCTTTGGTCTCACTACAAGATTACATGGGCTCGGTTTCGGGTCTAGTCCGAGCTAAATTGACACAACCGGGTCTCCTACAAGTCAATAATATAATTAATAAATAATTAAAATGTCTTTAGAGGTTAAGTCGCAACTTGGCCTGGTTTTCCTAGTTAGCACATACCTATGGCTGGGTCTTCCCTACCATGGCTAACACATTAGTTAAGGCACGTGATAACGCTATCCGTGCCATGATTCCTGGTCGTCTTGTACTTCAAAACTCAACCATGGTTAAATTCATCTACCGTAATAATTAACTAATTAATTATTTATAAAATTCTAAAAATCACATTTAAATCAAATAAATAATATAAAATATTTCAAAAAAATTCAGGAAGGGGAGCTACAGGGAAGAAATAAGATCTAACATCTTCTCTTTGTAAGATTACAGGAACAAATTTTTTTTATATACCGAAATTCGTTTTTTGTCTTATCAAAGATACCAAAGATGTTATATCAGTTAAGGTTTATCAATTATCAAAATAGGGAAGATTGTTGGTCCATTGGTCATGGTTAAACCTGATTTTAATAATTGATCAAACTCTATCTCGATATACGGAGCTACTCAGATGTTTACTCAAGACGTTTTGGCCACTTGGACACTGATCAAGATCGGATGTCTACTCAATTCAAGACCGAAGCTGTGTTTGCCACTCGAGTCTGTATTTCTTTATGTAATGTAATTTTTACTTTTATTGAGTCTAGAAATACGTTGTATACCGAGTCGTACTGGAAAATAGGCTATCCAAAATCGTTTTCAAAAATGACCTATGTTTTGAAAAACATCCCTTATTTACAAAAGCTTCTGAAGGATTTCAAAAAGTCCAAAAATCATTTTTGAAAAACCCTGACCAACCCTGACAGAACTCGGCCCGAGTTCGGCCAAATTTCGGTTAGTGACCGTTTGATTTTTGAACGTTTGAAAACTTGGTCTCCCTTCAGTTGCAGATTTTTACGAGATTTTCTCATAGAGTTCTGTCCGAATTCTGCCAGAGTTCTGCATTTGGAAAAACTATAAATAGAGAAGAATTCTGATCATTTCAATCACTCATTCACTTTCATCTCTTCTCTTCTAAGCTTACGTTTCTATTCCAAAGAGTTCTAAAAAGCTTTCATTTTCAAATTCCAAGCCAGTTACAATTCTCTAGTCAATTTGTCGGTACGATGCGGTCTAGAAGATTTCAGAAAAATTGTAATCAGAGGCTTGATTGAAGAAAGACTCTTCAAAATTGAAGTTGGTCGAGTTCTTCGTATCAAAGCTCGCGTCTGTAGAAGTTGCAAGGACTTCGTATGAAAACTTGCAGGATTTTCCAATAGTGAATTCAACTGAAAGATAGTTCTTCCGACTGGACTAGTCTTCATAAGAGGGAAACCAGTATTCATTGCTGTGTTTGCATTTGCCTTCTGATCTTATTTCTTTTACAGTTATTGTTTTGTGATTATTGATTTAATTCTGTGATCTTACTGCCAACAAGTTTTTAATTAGTAATATTCCGCTTCCTACTCTATTCACACCCTAGAGTATTCTGCTTTACGACTTCGTTCCTACAGATTGTATTGTGCATTGTTAATTATATTGTGTCTCATTGTTCTTGTGGGAGATTGGAGGAAATATTGACTAGTGTGTGACCACACCCTAACTAGGTATTGTGAATACCCTAATCGTATACCTCACGTACGATTAAGTCGAACCTTATTGTGATATTGTGGATTGTGGTCCAACCGGCCACACATTAGTTCAATATTTTAAATTCACATGTGTATTGATTGTCGTGTTCATATTGATTGTCTTGTTCATTGTTCCCGTTCTTGTACTGTAGTTTCATATTCAGTTCTTGTACCCTTGTTCATATTGTAGTCCATATTGTTATCCTGTATTTTAGATTATATTATAGACTGTTTCTTGTCGGGATTACACTTTGCTCTTTTCCTGACATTATACGTTACAGGTGAGCTTGAGGCCATATGGAGCATGGTGACATCATTGGAGTTTCAGGATTTAGTTCATTGTTTAGATTTCACTTTTGGATATTGTATTTGGATTTCATCATTGTACATTAATTTTTTTTTTATCGAATTTGTCTCCGGATGACTTTGTACTAAATTGACTTGATGGATTGTGGTAATTTCTGGGATGTTTATAGATGCCGTGGATGTTTATATTACATTGTGACTTGGATTTTTCCTTAGTATTGTACAGCTTATTTCGTCATGTCCATCGACAAAGGCTGGACGTATCTGACACGTACCCGATTATTTGGGAGCAGGTCGTGACACTTCTTGCTCCTCCTCCTATGAAGACGTACTAATCGTCTGAAAGCGGCCAGATGATGGTTCAGGACCTTGTCAACAGTCGGATAGTCCGATTCTGACTCATCCAAACGGTTGCTCTCTGTTGCAGTCAACCGTGAACCATATTGCATACCAAATATAGAAAGATCTGGTAAGTATATTACATTATAAAAAAATTATTTTTTAGATAACTATATTTTATAGTGTCACCACCACTTTTCCAAAAGAGGGGTATTTTTGACTTTTCTATTTCTTGTTATTATTGTGAATTCAGATTATATTTTAAATGATAAATTTATTTTTACAAAACTAGTTATTATATTTTTGGATTAATTATCTATAATAATATAGTGCATATGCTAATCATTGCATGATTAGTGGTTAGCCATTATTTAGAATAGTTGTCAGTGACCCTAGAGGACCTAAACCGACTTGACATGATCACCTAATTAAATGATTAGGACTAACCTAATTAAACTTTAGTTAGTCTCTAGTTGGGTTAGAAGGATTAATTAGGAAGTTTGACTAAACACCTAATTAGAAAGGTTTATTTTCTAAACTTGTCATGACATAAGAGAGGGGCTTAGTGGATAACTTACATTAGCCAAAACCCTAAACTAAACCTAATATGGCATGCCACTTTCTATATATAGCTTCACTTCATCTTCTTTCTCCTCCTTTCGTTCAAAATCATAACCCTAATTAGAAGTTTTTCCCCAAATTGTTCCTACCTTCAAAACTCCTCTAAATTTTCCCAAATTAAGGCTCTAGAAGCAAGACATTGGAGGTTGGAGCAATTAGAGCTTGAGAATTTCTAGATCTTGGAGCCATTTTTATTAGAAATCCATCTCCCAATAGGTATATGCATTCTAAACCCTCTAAATTGCATTAAATAGTATAGAGGCATCAAATAGAAACCCTCATGCATTAGGGTTGCCCATGGTGAGGAGTTTTGATTATTCTCCTTGCATTTGAGGACTTTTTCCTTTGTATTTTGACCCAATTTGGGAAAAATGCAAGAATAACATTTTTAGGGTTTGTGAATAGGTTTGTTAGGCCCTAATTGTGATTTAGAACATGTGGGTATGCTTAGGGTCAAATTTGGATCCATTTGGAGTGCGTATCATGAGCGTATCTCAATGTGTTCCGATACGCACGCCAAGTGTTTGCCAAAATGACCAAATGGACACCCAATGTTATAAATTCAGTTTTGACACTTGATTTTAGTTGTACATTAATATAGATTATCATTTGCATGTTTATTTAGTGATTATATATGGGTATTATAGGATTTTACATAGAATGGGAGAAGTGGACTGTTTTGGACTGAGATTTGTATATGTGTGGACTGTTTGAGTTTGTGAGAGTGCATCTATATTGAGTGGTGTGTGTGTCTATATATATATGTATATGTATATACATATACATGTGTTATATACTTGGTAGGCATATCCTTAGATAGGTGACCTATATAACTAATATATAGATGCAAAGGTGGGTGTGCTTAACTGATAACAGTGGGATTAGGGGGAAAGACACAGACTCTTGCCTGTGTGAAGCAGGACAGTACAATTTGCACTGTCCCAGTGAACCAAACTGTACTGGTATACAGTGAGATGAAGGGGAGTTAGATCCCTGTGAAGTGAAAGATATGTAGAAGTAGGTAATGGAAGGCTTGGCTTTGATACATGGCAGAATTTCCCTTGTACAGGGTGTGCATGCCTTGCATCAGGGTCTGCCATGCCCAATTTGGCATGTAGTAGGTCATGGGAGCACATGCCTTTGGCCATTTGGCCTGTGCAGGTGAGAGAGTAGGCAGGGACCTAGTCCACTGCAGCTGGAACATGGGCTTAGCCATTGCACAGGGTGAGAGAGAGTGCACTGCACAGGAGTAGGCAAGAACTGGTATATGCAGGAAAATAGGGGACTTTGTGTTCTTGCACTGCACAGGCAGGGGGATTGCCCTTGTAGACAGTCATGAGGTGAAAGGGAATCCTAAATGTATCAGTATGTACATATATGGGAACTAATATCAGTTGTAATTGGATGAGGGCCTATGTTATCAGTCATATATGTGAAGGGATTTGCATATTCTTGTATCAGTCATTACCTACAATGTATCAGGCATTACCTATATGTATCAAGAGTTGGGGGCCTTTATGTATCAGGAATGAAGGGAAATAGTCAGGTCCTGTTGGGCCTTAGAAGCAGGGAAAATTAGGAGGGCTACTTGGCTTTGATACCTGTATCAGTATTTAGGATTGTGTATTGGTCCATAGAAGGCTCGGGTTAGGAGAAGTTTAGAGTATCAGTAATAGCAGCAGCAAGTGGGGAGCATAAGGGGCAGGGCTGCCTTGGGTTAGCTTGGCCACTTGACAGGTCGGGCCATGGTGGCCCGTGCACCAAGTGTACATGGCCTGGGTTGCCTTTTAGGACAGGGGCTTAGCCCTAACATTGCAACTGCACTGTTGGCCATGGTGTGCCCACAGGCCATAGGCCTTGCTTTGTGGCAGTGCTATATGTCCACATGTAGTGTGTGTAGGTATCATAATAATTCCCTAAATCCTAGATTGATATATGTGAGTAGATAACTGGATGTATCTCATTAGTGATATGTATAAATGTATATAGTGTAAATATGTATCAGTATACATATATGTGGGATGTGGTCATGTGTGTGTACATTGGGTGAATAGAGGAGTGTGTGAGTGTCTTCACATGTGCTTGCGTTAGATAGATGAATGGGTAGATAGGTAAATTAGACACAAGGCAGTGTAGAAGAGGAATATATAGGAATTTAGGGGCTCGAGTGTGTGTATAGAGTGGCAGTAACAGGCCACTGCAGGTAGGGAATATAAAGTATAGGAATTTGGGGGTTTCGAATGGAAATAGGGGTAGGCAGTAGCTTTTGCTACTCTTGTGTAGCGACTGATATGAAGGGAATGCCATATAGGAGGATAATGTATCAGTGTATCCATAGGAGGAGGGGACTTTGGTCAGTGAGAGTAGCCCTTGGCTACCACTGTCATGGAGTGAATGGGGGATATATGTATCTGTTGGTGGAAGAATGAAGGGGGCAATGGAGGGAACAATACATATATGTATTAGTAGATGTAGTGTAAGGGGGATAGGTAATGTAGAGTTTTACTTCAGAAATGCTGAAGTGGTTTTTTTTTAACATTGATGTATGCTTCCATCAAATCCCTTAGGCAGCAGCAGGGGAAGGAGACCCTGTTTTAAGAATAGGATGACATGGAAGAGAGAGGTTGCTTGTGGGTGTCTATATGAAGAAGAGTAGAGTGAGGGGATTGACATGGATATCTGTGTGTTCATTCTCATGTGTGTGTGTATAGTTTGATAGGGTATCAGTTGTGTTGTTTGATTTAGTACATTAGCTTGTGTGGATTGTTTTAGAGTATCAGTGGTATAGTTTTGCTTAAAATAGCAGTTATGTGTGTCTATGTGAGATTCAAAGAGTGTTTAGTGTCAAGTGTAGGTATCAGTGTCCTAGGCTAAGGTAATACCTATGTATATATAGTAATGCATATATATGAGGTGGTAATGTATATGGGCAGTAGGTAATACCTATGAACATGTAATGCCTATAGGAAATGGATATGTAAGAGGATTACCTAGAGTAGATAATGAAGCAATAGGAATTTACCTAGATAGGTAATGAGAATTAGGCCTTGCCTACGTATTAAATAGGTTAACTTAACCTAGTTTGACTCGATTTGACTAGGGTTGACTAGTTGACCATGAAAAGTTAACCTCTATGTCAAATTGACCTACTTTGACTAGTTTTAGCCTAGTTTGACTAGCATTGACCCAGTTTGACTTCCATGACCTAGAAAAGGCCTAGAAGAATGTAATTAGTGCATTTAAATATACTGTTTACTCTAGAACACCAAATAACTCTGTATATCTCATATATAGGTTTGTGTGACACCACTTTGGGCATCGATCCACATTTATTGCTCAGGATCGCAGACGAGTACATTCTCTGATAGTTTTCATTTATCTGATAATCATTATGATTTAGCTTCTAGTATAGTATTATATGATTCTCTGACATGACACAGATTGGTATTTTTGGATTCATTCACTTGCAACACATGCATCTCACCTGTCTAGTCTCTATTTCTGGAATCACCCACTAGAACCACCTAATAGAAACACCACATTCCTAATCATGCTGGAATCATCCCTACTAGTCTAATCTGGAAAGATATCCGTCGCACGCTTGTTAAGTGTGTGATGTCTCATATTTACTACTGGTCTAATCTGGAAAGATAGCTGTCGCATGCTTGTCAAGTGTGCGATGTGCCATATTTACTACTGGTCTAATCTGGAAAGATAGCCGTCGCACACTTATCAAGTGTGCGATGTGCTGTATTTACTACTGGTCTAATCTGGAAAGATAGCCGTCGCATACTTGCCAAGTGTACGATGTTCCGTATTTATCCCTAGCCGTTTACATGTCGAAAGCTGTATTTCAAAACACACTGGTTTAGTGCTTTCTACTGGATTCACATTATACTTGCTGGACTCATATCACATCTGTTCTAGTTAGTTATCTTCATTTATAGTCTTTATTGCCATGTTCTTCTGGTTCACCATATTTACTTTCCTTGTACTCTAGTTAGCTGTTGTTCTATTTCATTTTCTGGCTCATTCTTTTTCTGTTCATCAAGTATTACTTACTATAACTGTTTTATAGTCTTTGTCATTGTAGAAGCATGAAAATTTTAGCAAATTAAGCCTTATGCGCCCAAAGCCAAAGGAGGATATATGCTTCCAAGTGAAGCTCCTATGTGTTCAAGTCACCCTGTGAAGCTCATATGCGCCCATCATCCTGTGAAGCCCTATGCGCCCATCATCCTGTGAAGCTCTATGCGCCCAAACCACCCCTGTGAAGGAGGGCGCATAGCCTGAAATAGGGCTATGCGCCCAAGCCTGACTCGGTCAAAGCTATGATCAAAACGTGCAGCGAAGCACACTGCCACGTCAGTCTCCACAAGCAATCGTGCACCGAAGCATGCGGCCACGTCAACACCACGACTAACCCACGATCTCGCAGCCTGTATGCGCCTACACCCTATGCGCCCAAGGCAGGGCTATGCGCCCACGTGAAAACCAGTGTGCTTCCCTCATATGGGCGCATAACATCATTCTAGGTCAAGAACGACTATAAAATGGGGTCTCATCCCTCTTCAAAACACAGAACGGAGAGCATTTTCAAGAGCCAAATTGCTGCACTTCTTGCCAGTGAGCCGAGAGTTAGCAATTTTCTTAGGTTTTCTCCCACTTTTGAAATCGGAGTGTCAACGGAGTAAAGGAGCAACTGCTGCTCGATCTCCATCGTCCCATTCCCCAGAATTCTTTTTTGTACTCGGGGATCCTCAGCACAGGATTTCTCAGGCGTACTCGATTTGTGGTGCCTTGCGCCAATAAAAAAAAGACAGCGTTTTCTTCTTCTTTTTTGTGTGTGTCCATAAAAATGGCGACTATGCTGGAGACTACCTTTTCCTCTGACGAGAAGGTGGTGGCGCAATCCGATACCGACAAAGTGGGGAGCACTCAGAAGATGCTGATCGTAAAGTTCGATCAACATGCGTTCGAACAGATGCTCTCGAGGGATGGCTCTACTCCCTCAAAATCAGCAAAGCCAAACAAGTATCGCAAGACTTGGCTTCCGAAGGCTCGCTGTACATATCCTGCTAGTGTCATAGCAGATATGCAACTGGAGGACTCTGTCACATGGGCGCATGACTCTGCCACAGAAGTTCCCCAAATAGAGAAGGCTCATACCGTTCCGGGCTCTACTAGTCCAGTGACTTCTTTCCTGCACAACCAACAACAGGGTGTTCAACACCCGAGACTTGGCAAAGGAAAATACTACGATGCCAAGAATCGGGGTGTGCGACACTCTGGCCAAACCCGGCGAGGCTCAGAAACGAAGGAAGCGAAACTGGAAGAAAACATCGCTGCTCCACCAAGCATGCGCCCAAAGACATGCGCCCAAGGGAGTGTTTGGGCGCATAGCCCCAACCAGAATACTTCTGTCTTCAGCAGGCTGGGCATCCAAAGCCATGCGCCCAAGGCTATGCGCCCAGGCTCTCTGGATCCATACTATGCGCCCACATCAAGGAGGCTCAGACATGCTGTCAAGGAGCATGCGCCCAAGGCCAGTCTCCAAGGCCTATGCGCCCACAACAAAAAGGCAAGCCCTAACGCATATAGCACGAGTCTGTCTTCAAGGACATCACAGAACTTAGGTGTGGGGGTTGCCCCTGCACGTGAACTAAGTCTGGATGCGCCTACTCTCCTTACGAACCCGCATGCAAAGCTCGGCAATGCATGCAACATGGATTATAAGGCAAAACTCCCTTCCGCTGACTTGTGCGACATGATAAATCATAAGCGTAAAGCGAGGGAGGACATAACAATTCATAGTGCACATCCGTGCACCAGTATTGTTATCAACTGTTGTTGCTCCAAAGCAACAAGAGTGCCTTAGAGAAAATCTGTGTTTCGACGGCTGCACTTCTCTGACGATGAGAAGCCACTGTGTGTTTCATCCAACATGGCTTCATGGGATCCCCCTTACGGAAGCCCCAATCAAAGACGGTGGACTACGAACCCAACTTTCTCTCTCAGTTCTATGAGAAGAAGAAGAAAAAGTCTATCAACGGATGGCTAGCAGGCTGTCACATCTGAAGGAGTTTATATGGGTACTCGGTCAAAGGCAAGGTTCCGTATGGACGACGAAGAATCCCAAGTTGGGGGTAGTATTCCCTCAAAGTCTGAAGCGGATGACCTCCACACTGGGGGTAGACTTCCAGAGGACGATGATCACTCCGAATTCGATGACGACTATCTGCCTTCTCTACCTGAAGATGAAGGACTGGTCCACTCGGAGACAGACAGTATCAGCACCAGTTGTACTGTTTTCTCTGTTCTTCCTCGTATGTTATCTACATACATGGCGGACGGAGAAAGACCTGAAGAAGCCAGTGATCAGACCAGCAAACAGCTAGAGGGACTTGAAATAGTATTCGCCAAGATCACCGATATGCTTACCAGTATCATGGCGGTTCAAGCTGCTGGGGCTGTTCCTCCACCTCAACAAAACGTCTCGGCCCACGCTAGTCCGGCTCACAACAACAACCCTCCTTCACTGCAAAAGGAGTATCATTCCATTGTACCTCCTCCAAATCTTGTAAATGCTGGAGGTGGTCCTTCGCCAACGACGCCTGACAACCGTTCTGCAGCCGTTTCCCAACACCTGCTCAATCAACATGATGCAATTAATTTCTTGGTCGCTCGTCTCTCCACCATCTCACATAAAGACGAGCTTCAGAAGATGGGAATATCTCAACCGTATCCCCCTGAGTGGGAGAACGCTACTTTCCCTCCTAACTACAAGCCGCTGACGCTGAATTCATTTGACGGGTTGACTTTTCCTCGTCAGCACATGACGTACTTCAACACGCAGACTCTGCACTTGCCCAGAGACGATCCGTTCTTGTCAAAGCTGTTTATTAGTACCTTGCAGGGGGTAGCTTTCGAATGGTTTTGCAGTCTGCCTGACGGATGTATCAATTCATTCAAAGACTTGGAGAGTTTGTTCCTCAACAGGTTTTACAAGAGCGGCATGCATGTTAGTATGTCCACCCTCCTCGAGACCAAGCAAAGGAGGACTGAGTCTGTCATCGCCTTCATCGAACACTTCAGGCGGCTAGCACTGAAGATGCCCTTCGGCATACCAGATTCAGAACTTATGGATACTTGTCGACATAACTTCCTTCCTACAGTGAAGTTTTGTCTGGGTATACATAAGTATGATACATGGCCCGCTTTCATTGGGGCCGCTGATACTGCTGAAAACGACGTTCCTAACATAGAACTACTGGGGTTGAAAACACCCAAATTTGAAGATAAGGGCAAGCATCCTCAAACTATCCCTGTTCGTGGGGGTAAAGGGAAAGAAGTCCTGAAGGTCGACACATCCAAAGGAGCTTCCAATTCTCTGGGCGCCTCCGACAAGCCTAAGGAGACCTTCTCCTTTGACGAAGACGATGTCATTACCATCTTTCACACATTGACGAAGGGTAATAAGCTGACATTGCCTCTACTACGACGTCCTGCAGAGGCGAGCCAACTCAACGATCCCAAGTACTGTCTCTATCATCAGTACGTGCATCACTCCACCAAGGACTGCATCGTCCTGAAGAAGAAGATATAACAGCTTATCGACAGCCAAGTGATCAACCTCGAAGCTGAAGACAAGGTTGTATCTTCTAACATGATCTCTCTTCAGTTTGGTGACTTTCCTCCCACATAAGTACCAGACGGCGTGGTCCCGATTCCCAAGGCAATAATGGAAGTCGTCAACCTACCACCAGCTCGCAACTCAACATTGGTCCTGCTCACGACTGAACGTGGTGAGATCATGTAGGTCCATCCGGACCTTGTGCAAGAAGTGACATAAGGGGTAGTACCTCCCAAAGTAAAAAGGGGCAAGAAGTACAAGTCATGCCATATGGTATCCTCTCCCATCTACGAGGTTCTATCTGGCGAAACGCGTTCGGGGAAGACTTATCTTTGGACGTACGATCCCGCACAAGAAGAAGCAGTACCTCCTCAAGCTCCTGCTGCCCCCTCAATCTCAGAAGCCGGCCCGTCTAAACCTCCAACTACGGATAAAGCCAAGCAGAAGGAGACGCGGTTTGACAAGTCTCTGAAGGTGCCAGCTCCCGAAGGCATGGATCGGCCCTACAACTTTGACATACTGGCTCAGCTAGCCAATACACTTGCCAGGTTGTCTCTGTTCGATCTATTACGACTCTCCAAGGAAACGCGGAAGGCCTTAAGTGAGGTATTACTACATGCCGACTCGTATCTCGCCGAAGTCAAGGCCCCCGCTGAAGATCCTGTCTCCTGTCCCCACTGCTACAGTACCATGGAAGTGGTGTCCAACATCACCATCTCACAGGAGGACATGTTACTAAAAATTGATCGTCATGATAGACCCCTGTACTATACAGGATATATTTGGGCGATCAAGGTGGACCGCATGCACATCGATCCAGGATTCTCCTTTAGCATTATTTCTAGAAGTTTGCTTCAAATTCTGGAAATCCCTTTGCACAAGCTATCTGCAACCAACACAACTATTATGGCTTTTAATGCTGGTCGAAGCCATCCGCTGGGCAAGATCCGTCTCAAATGCCAGATCGGTGATCTCCGAACGGAGGTTTTCTGCTATGTGATCGATGCCAATGTATCCTACAACGTCTTGTTGGGACGTCCATGGATACACGAGAACATGATCGTTCCTTCCACACTTCACCAGTGCTTCAAATACGTCAACAGCGACGGTATCGTGAAGACGGAGTTTGCCAATGTCGATCCTTTTAAGGGCATCGAAGCTTACTTTGGAGATTCGTACTTTACCAATCTCAGCCTCCCAAGGACGATGGCAACGAAGCTGACAATGAAGCTGAAGCAAGTCCATCCTCCAATGATGGTCCCCTGATTATCCGAGTCAAAGGACGTACTACTCCAAAAAGTACTCCGAAGCCTCTCACAATTTGGGTGAAAAAGAAGAACCCTGACCATCACTCTCAGCAAGACACCCCGGAAGGAACCTGCTGATGCCCGTCCTCCCAATCTTGAAGAATTACCCTACGTGGTGAACTCGGCCAAGACTGTGGCTCCTCTTCCAGACGATGATCCTCTCAATGAGTATATTAATACTCATAATAATGTACCTTCAGCGGAAGATGTTATCCCTGAAGAAGAACTTGCGTATTTCCTTAGTAAAGGTTTATCTTTGAATTACTCCGATGTCTATCAATTTGTAAACCACTATATGGATACGATATACGCCCTAGAAAATGGCATAGGACCACACCTCTGCATGCCGGTCACGACGCCTCACCTGCGGGAAAATTTTTACCCTGAAGATATCCTCTACTTCATCGTTCCAGCCAGAAAAAAGGATGAAGAACCAATCATCTTCGGTCGTATAATTGGCGAGAGAAAGTTCGTCCCAGACTCTACTTCTCCCAAGCACAACACAGAAGCTGACTATGACTCTGGAAAAATACAACTTTTTCGGTATAGTTGGCAGGCCAAGAACATCATCTAGAACATGGGATATGACATCAAAAGCGACAAAGGGCTAAATTACGGCCGAGGACAACGGTTGCCAATACGACACTTTGCTCCTCTAGACAAACCCGAGAACTACTATCAACAAAGCGGTGTTGGTTTGGGCTCACTCCTCCAACAACTCCCGAAAGATCAGATGATGAAGCAGATCATTGTTCTCATTCCTCTGATTCCTTCCTCTGGGACTCAGACTCCAGCGTTGGCGACATGTTCAAAGCAACTCTGTCTGTCAACATGGTTTCCGTTGACCAAATTACAGACGATGTCCAATCAATTGAGCTTGAACAATGGGCCCAAAAGATGGATACTAGGTGGGAGCTGTGCTTCGAACAACGGAAACCACCTATCGAAGACGAAGTCATCCAAGTCAATCTAGGAGATGAAGCATCTTTCAAACCAATCTTCATCAGCAAAAGTCTATCTGGCGATGAACGCCAATCTCTTATACAACTTATAAGAGAATACATCGACGTCTTCGCATAGAGCTATGAAGACATGCCAGGCTTGGACCCTAAAGTCGCCATGCACCGCTTAAATATTTTGTCTAAAGCTAAGCCTGTGAAGCAACAACAACGACGATTCCGACCATACGTCATGGAAGCCATCGAGAATGAAGTCAAGAAGCTCATTGCCAGTGGATTCATTCGCGAAGAACAACACCCAGACTGGGTTGCCAACATCGTTCCAGTCATAAAAAAGAACGATAAAGTTCGAGTCTGTATCGACTACCATTATTTGAACTCTGTATGCCCGAAAGATGAGTTTCCTCTACCGATCACTGACGTAATGACCGACAACACTTGCGGCTTCGAGCGGATGTCCTTCATGGATGGGTTCTCAGGCTATAACCAGATCAAGATGTTCCCCGACGACGAGAAGCACACATTTTTTCGAACACCGTTGGGGGTATACTGCTATACGGTGATGCCTTTCGGATTGAAGAATGCAAGGGCGACATACCAGCGAGCTATGAACACAATTTTTTGTGATCATTTACGCAAAACTGTGGAGTGCTACGTAGACGATATCGCAGTTAAAAGTTGTCTCAAGGGCAACCACCTCCAAGACTTGAGAACGGTGTTCGAACTAATGCGTGCACACCAACTCAAGATGAATCCAACCAAGTCTTTTCTGGGAGTCTCTAGCGGCAAGTTCCTTGGTTTCCTCATCACTTCAAAGGGTATACATCTGGACCCAAAGAAAGTGAAGGCTATCCTCGATATGCATCATCCAAGAAACCTCAAAGAGCTACGCGGACTACAAGGAAGGCTAGCCTACATCAGACGATTCATTTCGAACCTCTTGGGAAGGTGTCAACCATTCACTCAGCTCATGAAGAAAGGCGTATCTTTCGTCTGGACTGAACAATGTCAACGCGCATTCGACGACATCAAGGTGTACCTTACAAGCCCTCCAATATTGGTAGCTCCAATAATGGGGAAGCCCTTCTTACTATATGTCTGCGCTATAGACCATTCTCTTGGTGCCCTATTAGCTCAGAAAAACGAAGGCGGCCATGAACAGGCAATCTACTACCTCAGCCACACAATGGTGGCTGCCGAGCACAGATACACACCGGTGGAGAAGGAATGCCTTGTACTGGTATTTGCCATCCAGAAGACACGCCACTATGTGTCTGGGCAGACTATCCATATTATATCCAAAGTCAACTCTCTCAGAATACTTATGACTAAACCGGGCTCTCTTAATTCCCGTTTAGCTATATGGGCAATGCTGTTGACTCCATACGATATGATCTTCGTTCCTCAGAAGGCAGTAAAAGGCCAAGCATTAGCTGATTTCCTAGTAGCTCACCCAATGCCAGAATCGTCCAAACTCTACGACGAAATCCCCGACGAAGTGGTGGAGTCTAACACTGCAACTAAAGAAATCCCCATTTGGCGAAAGTTCTTTGACGGCGCATCAAGAACATGACCCAAAGGAAATATCGTGGCTGGAGTAGGTGTCGTGCTTGTATCACCTAATCATCTGGTTATACATCGTGCGTATTCTCTTGTGGAACCATACACCAATAACGTGGCCGAATATAATGCTCTATTAATCGGTTTACAACTGGCGAAGCAACTGGAGTTGACTATCTAGAAGCTTACGGCGATTCCAAGCTAATAGTTAGTCAGGTCCGAGGGAATTATGAAGTTCATCACGAAGATCTCATCCCCTACCACGAGCAACAATCGAGCTGGCGTCTACTTTCACTGGATTCTTCATCGAACACGTGCCTCGACTATAGAATATAGAAGCAGATGCTCTAGCCGGTCTCGCTGCTTTCCTGACCGTTCCTGCCAATACTCAGCAGTCGATCACAGTGTCTGGTTGAGAACTATTCTGTGTGAAAATGCCTTGCATATTCATTACAGTTACACAACGAAAACAAGTGTTGATGCTAAAGATTGGAGATTTCCCTTCATAGACTATACCGTCTATGGAATCCTTCCCGAGGACCCGAAGAAAGCAGTATCCATCCAAAGGCGATCCCTTAGATTTTACTACGACACAGCTACCAAGATGAGGTACCGACGCTCTTACGACGGGCTAATGTTACGATGCTTATCAGACACAGAAGCCAAACATGCACTCCGGGAGACTCATGATGGAGTTTGTGGTGCACATCAACCAGGCCCCAAATTATAAGATTGCCTCAAACGAATGGGTTATTACTGGCCCACAATGATAGCAGATGCTGTTGAATATGCCAAGAAGTGTAGAGCTTGCCAGTTCTACTCCAATTTTATTCATCAACCTTCAGAGTTTCTACACCCGACGGCAGCATCTTGGCCGTTTGAAGCCTGGAGCGTGGACGTCATAGGACCAATCAGCCCACCATCCTCTAAAGGACATTGGTTCATCCTATCTATAACCGATTACTTCTCCAAATGGGCAGAAGCTATACCGCTCACCGAAGTGAAGACGTCAAATGTGATCAGTTTCATCAAACATCACGTCATCTACCGCTTCGGCCTACCTCACAAGATCATCCATGATAATGGTCCACAGTTTGCAAGCCATACATTCTATCGGTTTTGTGATAAGAATCGAATCCAGAACGTAGCCTCTACTGCCTATAATCCAGCGGCTAACGGGCTAGCAGAAGCCTTCAACAAAACCATCATAAAACTTCTCAAGAAGTTTGTGTCTTCAAACAAGACGATTGGAACGAAAAGCTCAGTGAATATCTATGGGCCTATCGTACAACGGTCTGGACTCCAACAAGCAGTATGCCATTCTCTCTGGTTTATGGGAGCGAAGCAGTTCTTCTCCTAGAAATCCAGATTCCTTCTCTTCGAGTAGCCCTAGCCAGCAAGCTGACTACCGAAGAAAGCTACCGTCTGCGACTCCAGGAGCTCGAAGCGCTAGACGAAAAATGCTTGTTAGCTCAGCAGTGCATTGAGCTATACCAAGCACGTCTTTCCAGAGCCTTCAATAAAAAAGTGAAGGAAAAGATCTTCCAAGTCGGTGATCTGGTCTTAGCAGTGAGAAGACCAATGGTCATGACGCACAAAATAAAGGGAAAATTCCAGCCTAAATGGGAAGGTCCTTTCATCATAGAATCAGTGTATTCTAACGGTGCGTACCAGCTAACCAAACCTGATGGTGATTTGCTCATGATGCCTATCAACGGCGAGTTCCTGAAGAAATACTATGTGTAACCTCTTTTACATAATGTTCACATGTGGTCAGTCATGTAAATGTACAGTGCGATGTTTATATGATTCGAAAAACTATCTAACTATTATCCGTATTTCAAGAGTCTTGAATACGCGCTGGATAATAGGTCCTCTAAATATTTCCCCAGTGGAATCATTCCCGTTTTTGATTCCGTCTAAACTCGGTTTGACGAAAACAAGTCACGTCCCTATTACCTCTGAATTGTTTTCTGATAATTATTTCCCCAGCGGAATGATTAAATGTTTTGCCACGTCCACATTACCTCTACTAGCAGCTTCATTCAACTTATTATCTATATTCGAATAACTTGAATATAAAACGGATAATAGGTCCACATTATAATTCCCCAGCGGAATACCCACCAGAAATATCCTTGCTACGTCCACATTACCTCTAGCATCGATCTTTCACAAAACCACATTCATTTTGAAAAGATTCTTTATTTTGTACTTCAACGTCTATCAAGAGACAGAAAAAAGGTACAAGAGCCGTGACGGCTAGAAAAAGAAAAGAGGGGAGTTACAAAAATCTACGGGATACACATGCGATTGATGCTGTCCCTTAGAGCCGTAATTTCGACTTCAGACTACACAGTAGCTCGGCGCCGTGCCTCTTCTTGACAAGTGGCTTCATCCTCGAAGAGGATCAGACTCAGATGCTCCCCCTCCAACTTTGCCAGCTGTTCTTCTAAACGGGCAGAAGTGGTGGCAGTCATGGCAGCCTGGGCCAAGTAATCCTCCTGTTCAGATATCGCCGCCTTCAAGTCAGCTTCCAGCTGGGCGATCTCGTTCTTGATCTGTGCAATATGATTATACTTCTCAGTGATCTGCGCAGCCAGCCTGTTCTTCGAGGCAGCACGAGCCTCGCTTGTAGCATTGAACTGGCCATATTGGTCAGCCAACTCGTCGATCTCTCGAACAAGGGTGTCTTTCCTTGCCTGGAAGGTAGCCTTCTCCTCCGCAAGAGCCGTCATCAAAGCCTCGTCCTCTGCACAGAACAGCGACGTCGGGCTCCGCTGTTTGGTGTCCCAGAACCTAGCCACCTGACCCTCCAGGTCATTCAGAACTTTCCTCAGAGCGTTGGCCCGCTCTTCATAGCCGGCAATGCTCTCGAGGGACGTTACCTGGCATTCGACAACAGCCCTTACAGGGCCGAAGGCAGCATTCCGATTCAAGACTCCATGAAGCTTCACTTTCAGCACAGAGCAGAAAGCTTTGACGACTTCCTGGGCCATCTCGTCATCTTCAGTGGAGGTCGTCAGAGAGGAGGTTTGGAAAGTCTCTTCCGCTCCAGGAAGAAGCACCTGACAAGAAGCTAAACTCGACAAGAAAATCCATTCCACCAAAAACTACTCCCGATTGTTATGTGTCATGTCCACATTACCTCTGATATCGATAGTCTTTCGACTTGACACCCGTACCCAACCCGGGATAAAAGACACGGTGTCAAGACCACAAAAACCTCTCACGACCATATTATCTCTGTTGGGTTTTTGTTTCAAATCTATTTTCTCGCATTCCCAAGATGCACAAAGGGGCAATGGGTCCAAAGAAAAAAAGGGAGACATGGAGCTCCCCCAGCGGGATACCCTTTACACAAATGTTGTATTAGACCCCCTAATACAAGCACCATAGATACCACAAGCAAAGAATGGAGCGAATGCATTCTGTTTATTCAAAATCAGTTACATTCACAGGACTACATCTCATGAGCAAAACAAAAAGTTCTCCATCTCTTCATTTGGGCAAGAAGTAGAGGATTACATTTGATGTCCAAAAGAAGTGAAATATAAAGCTAAAGACAGACAGAAATAAAAAGACAAAATACGAACATTTATGGGAACCTGCGGATCCTAGCTGTGTCGAGGCATATACCATTCCCTCAACCATTTCGCATATGAAGGATCTATTTGATAAAGGTCCTCGGCCGGGGCAGGTGGGTCAGAACTCCCAGTGCTACTACCCTCAGACTTGGGCTCCTCCTTTACAACAGCTTCAATCTTGGGTGTAATTCCCTCCCCGATGAGCGCCAACTCTTCTTTTACCTCAATTTTTGGTATCACCTCCTCCTTAATGAACGGTGACTCTTGTTTGATGAAAGAAGGCAGCATCTCCTCCTTCACAACGATCTCAGCCTTCGGTATGGATGCTGCAAGAAGCAAAGACAGAAAAGAAAGTCAGACTTAGAAAACCGCAGAAAAAACTAAGTTCTGAAAGGCTTTTATGCGCCCAAAGGGCTATGCGCCCAAAGGGATATGCGCCCAAAACAAATATGTGGGCGCATAACACACAAACAGTACGTGGGCGCATAATATACCACAGCTGGAGGGCGTATAACATGGCAACATATGGGCACATAGTACACCACAGTGTTGGCGCATGACTTCTGTGGGCGCATAATGATGCTCACAGAAGTATATTACCTTAGGCGCAAGCACCCAGGCAGAAGAAAAGTTTGAGCGTCACAAATTAACGCTCGAGACTTTATTTTTGAAGCATACCCTCACCCAAAATTGGGTCCTGGACTGCCGAGGACGCTGCCGCGGGAGGAGAGCCACTCGGCGCAACCTCTTTGCCCTTCGCGGATCTCTTGGGACCTTGGGAGACATGGTTCTCAAAGAAAGAAGATGAAGAGTTTTCTGAAAAATTCAAAGAGAAGGGAATAATGAGCTTTCTCTCTCCTTCAGGGCCTATTTATAGGCACGGGCCACTTCCTATGCGCCCACTTGCTTTATGTGCCCATGCGCCCATTGTATTGTATGTGCCGACAATGGCCTATGCACCCACGTGAAGAATCAGCTTCCTGCATACTATGCGACTGTCACTTGCTGACGTGGACGACGTATGAAGGATGGACCGCTTCTAATTCTACTCCGATGAATCTGACAGTTCAGATTTCGAGGAAGATCTTAACAGTCGTATCTCTCTGACAGGTTGGCCAGACACTATGCGCCCAAAGAGAGGGCCGTGCTATGCGTCCATTGCATCACGAGAAGACGATCCATGCTTCTTTCAAAGTATTTTGAACTCGTTCAAGTATCGAAAACTTTGAAGGGGTCTTGTAGAAGCATAAAAATTTTAGCAAATTAAGCCTTATGCGCCCAAAGCCAAAGGAGGATATATGCGCCCAAGTGAAGCTCCTATGTGTTCAAGTCACCCTGTGAAGCTCATATGCGCCCATCATCCTGTGAAGCCCTATGCGCCCATCATCCTGTGAAGCTCTATGCGCCCAAACCACCCCTGTGAAGGAGGGCGCATAGCCTGAAATAGGGTTATGCGCCCAAGCCTGACTCGGTCAAAGCTATGATCAAAACGTGCAGCGAAGCACACGGCCACGTCAGTCTCCACGAGCAGTCGTGCACCGAAGCATGCGGCCACGTCAACACCACGACCAACCCACGATCTCGCAGCCTGTATACGCCTACACCCTATGCGCCCATGGCAGGGTTATGCGCCCACGTGAAAACCAGTATACTTCCCTCATATGGGCGCATAACATCATTCCAGGTCAAGAACGACTATAAAAGGGGGTCTCATCCCTCTTCAAAACACAGAACGAAGAGCATTTTCAAGAGCCAAATTGCTTTACTTTTTGCCAGTGAGCCGAGAGTTAGCAATTTTCTTAGGTTTTCTCCCACTTTTGTAATCGGAGTGTCAACGGAGTAAAGGAGCAACTGCCGCTCGATCTCCATCGTCCCATTCCCCAGAATTCTTTTTTGTACTCGGGGATCCTCAGCGCAGGATCTCTCAGGCGTACTCGATTTGTGGTGCCTTGTGTAAATAAAGAAAAGACAACATTTTCTTCTTCTTTTTTGTGTGTGTCTACAGTCATTTAATTTGAACTGCTAGAAGAGGTGTGCTCATTCCATCCTGACTGGATATATATATTTCAAATCACTACTCAGAGGACTTGTGTCCCATATTCTGCGGATCCGAGGAGGGGATAGCAACCATGGGTCCTGATACTCATGAGTGATTACCGAGGGACTGAGTTACTATTATAGCTTTGTGATTGATTAACTGTTAGAACTTTTGGCATGTATATATAGTTGAGACTTTGTTATTACATTTGAGATTTGGATTTTGATATTGTATTTAGTAGTTGTTGATGTTTTAGACAATTGGAGTTTATTAGACTTCTTTGATATCTTATCGAGCTTTAGTTTGTGATTGGGTATTTATTATTATTATTGTACTTTATCCTCCATTTTGGAGTTGAGATCTATGACAGGTATATTATATCATTGTGTGAGATAGATAGTTAGTGATCTAGACAACGTTCTACCGTCGATACTGCGGCGTAGGCTGGGCGTGGTTCACTACTCGTGCTCCTATACCGGGTGTGGCTCGTGACATATAGTTCTAAGTTGATCCAATTGTTTACTTTTCAGGAGAGCTCTCGTCCATTAACGGTCATCAACCACGACAAGAAGTGCAATATTTGGGGGTTTGATGAATTAGGAGAATCCGTCAAGGCCAAAATCAACCCCACCGGTTTGCAAATTTTGGCTATATATTCGTATAGAATGGTGGATAATACACTCATATCAACATTCGTAGAGCGATGGCATCCAAAAACCAACACTTTTCATCTTCCAACAGGGGAGATGATGATTACACTAGATGGCATCCATCACATTTTGGGCCTTAGGGTTACAGGCCAGGTCATGATGAATAATATTTTTCTAAGAAGGACTTTGACTGGTACGATGAGAACATGGAATATGTGTCAAATTCTTTTAGGGTTGATACTAGGAGTTTTACAACCCTTCCAGACTTCAAGAAGTCGCTCGGACTTCCTTTGAGATATTTGGAGGAGACTTTCAATGGCACGAAGGCTATAGGTGATAACTGTCATGCCCCAATTTGTAGAATCGTACGTCCTCATATTGATTTTGGACGAATGCTCGTCCTCGCTGGGGCGTGATGTCGTACAAGTCTAAATTGGACTTGTACAAGGAAAAAAAATGCGTATTTAATAATTCTTTTGAGATAGTAAGTTGAAGTTAAATAATGCAGAAAGTTGACGCAGTATAGGAAGAAATAAGCTTTTTATTGATAGCTTGCCACCAAGGTCAAGAACATATTTACATTACATATGCCGTTGCGGCTTACATTCTTTGAAACAACAAAAGAAAAACTTTCGACAAGCTGCCATAAAATAATCCTTGTCGTTCCATACATTCACGTCCTTTTATACATTTTAAACAAAAGCCTTCGATGATGAATTGGGTTTCAAAATACTTCAAAATAGGAGAGCTTTGGGCCGTCTCCCGTTCTTCAGCTTTAGCTTAGTCTTGTGCTCCCGCAGCACGATCGTCACCTGGGGAGTTGGAGATTAGTACACTTGGGAATGAGCTAGTGAGCGAGACAAACCCATTTGTATAATCGACACTGCTTACTAAGGATATGCATGCATTCAAAGTTTTCTTTCTATTTAAACTAGATGATTTGCTGTCACGACCCGTACCCGGTTTAGGGGCACGAGGACGTGGGTACGTCCAGCCTACGCCGCAGTATCGGAGGTAGAACGCTGTATAAGTTGTCTATAATATCTAACATCTAACAATTATGAAATATATAACTCAATCACAATTCTAAAGGAAGATAAACACGATAAATTGATAGAAGATAATGAAGATAAAGTCTAGATAGTAGCATGAGTTCACAACGGAAATAAATCTAGAAGTCCAAGACAATAATACATATCCTGAAATAATATAACAGACCAAATGTAGAAATCTGGAGACAAATCCAGCAAAACCTAGCTAAATAACTAAGTCACTACTAGAGGTGCATCCTCTACGGGCACCGGATCCCCGGGCAACTCCTGAGCAACATCCTCATCTATCCCCGACCCATAGTAAGTCGAACAAAAGGCATCTAAGTCCTCTGAAAAATAATATCCAATCAGGATTGGAGCGAAGTACAATCACTGACAGTGGTTTTATTAAATTGACAAGTGCTATAAATAAACAGAATGTAATGAGGTACATGATGGATAACAAAACTAAGTAGTAAGAAGTACAGGATAAGGAGGTCATCATATCATGGTAAGGTGAGAGCATGTAAGTAAATCATGGATATGATGTATCATAGGAAATCTGAGTATAATATGTAATCTAAACGATGCCTTGAGATATTAGTGTTTTATGTGATCGGCTTGGGTCAAGATCAGACTATTCCATATGACCGACTATGCACAAGTACACGTATAATAGATCAGGTCGGCCACAATAGAAAGCTATGCACAAGTAGTATAAGATCAGGCTACACCCTACGTGTAGTGAGGGTGAGCTATGTACAAGTAGTTTAGGTATGATCACATAATCTCTAATAACTCTCCAATCCCCCGAATAGT
This sequence comes from Iris pallida, assembly GCA_029216955.1. NCBI lineage: Eukaryota > Viridiplantae > Streptophyta > Magnoliopsida > Asparagales > Iridaceae > Iris > Iris pallida. The sequence goes on from JANAVB010009999.1 coordinate 6,342,321, forward strand.
ATAATGGATCCAACCATATCACGTTATGACACAAAATTCAAGAAGCAGGGGGCTAGCCCACTCCCAAATCGATGTCTATATAAGTACAAGTAAAAGAACAATAACAAGCAAGTACCAATATACCAGGATAAACCGAGAATAACATCTCATAATGGGATCCAATGTATACTAGTCCGTATATTCTCGTGTCAGGAAACAAGTAAAGCACTACAACTGAATTTATAGAAAGCACCAAAGTAATGAAAACTATCAGAGAATGTACTCGCCTGCGGTCCTGATCAGAAAGTAATAATCAAGTCCATTCGGTGTCCAAGACCTATATTATGAATGCACATCATCAAACTATACAAGCTAGCCTATGAAATTATTCTATCTAACCCATATAACACTAATGTCAAGTTGATATGGGTAGAGAGTACACCTTCCTACAATTTCTAATTCATATTTTATCTAAAGAGAAGTTTTCAATTCCCTTTATCCTGAATTTAGGCTAGTGAATGAGTGGTCATAAATAACGATGAACGATTCAAACTTAAGGATTCAGAAGAATAAAGTTTTGTCGAAAAGTAGTAGAAAATTTCAAACTAATCCAGTGGTTGGATTTTCCAGAATCGAAGTACAAAGTTACAAGAAAAACTGATTTCAAACTTTGAAATAATTTGAGTGTAGAAATTTATAATTTTTTCAGTTTTGGAAGCAACATTTGAGTAAACAAACAATATTATTGGTGGCTCTAATTTCTGGATCTAATATAGAGTTAACTAGAGTTTACAATGGAAAGAAATCCAACAGTTTGATTTTCGAAAAATTAAGCTCAAAGTAACCTCCAAAAGCAGTTTCAGACTTAAATGCTGAAATGTTGTTCATGGAGCTCACTTTGTCCTCAATTTATATAACCAAAAATAAGTAGTTAAGTCATAAGACCTATATGAAATAATTCAAAACTTAACCAAGAATACATACATGACACTAAAATATATGAATATGGTATACACAAAAAATAAGGCATGTCCAAAGTTGGTAAAAATAATTCCAGACTTAGATTTTAGTGTGCAGAAAAACTGTGCAAAAAACTGCACATGATGCCTACTTTGGTCTTATTTTACACTAGTAAAACTAACTATTCTGGACATGACTTAAATACATGATTGATATAAAAACTATCATACTTTACATTCCAACAAGTGGCTCTGAAAAATAATTATTACACAAAAAGTTATGCATGTTCAAAGTTGGAAGAAAACCACAATTTCTGCATTCAGAGTTTACGAGGCCAAGTTTGAGCCTAATTTGTACTAATCAAATGAAACATTTAGGGCATAACTCCAACATAAATTTTATAGACAAAATATCCATAATTTTATACAAACGTCTAGAATCGTAAAATATGGTCTAAGTAAAAAATTATACTACCACAAATTAGACGAAAACATAATTTTGGAAAAATAATTTCGGGGTAACGTTTTATCATGAATCCAAACTTTTAGATACTATTTTCATGGTTTCTACCTAGGAGGCTGTTGTATCTAGTTATTAACTATGTCATATAAAAATATACGACAGAAAATAAAGGTACTTACCAATGTACGAAGCGTTGATCGCTTGTGTGTTGCGAAATTCAGTCCGTGCACCTCCTCGAAAAACGTCTGTACGAAGAGAAATATGGACAGAACATATAGACTATTATATACCAAAACGATGGGAACGAACAAAGGTTCGCAACGGAAAAAGTTATGTTGAGTTTTACTAAGTGGTTTGGTATGCAAACCCAATTCTTTGCACAGAATTCATGGACATCACTCTGTTCTGGACACATCGTCGTGCGACAGAGATTTGAGGGGCCAAAACTCCATAAAAAATTATGTAAAAATATGGAAATGAAAGCTAAGAGAAGAAAGATTTTTCATAAAGGACTCGAGGCTTGTACCTATTGTTTTTATGGTGCAAAATGTTATTGAAGTCAGCAATACCCAGCTGTCCTATTCTGAAGTCACCTTCAGTCTAATGAGTTTGTGTAGGAGTTTTGGGATATAAAATGAATGAAATGAGGGGGAAATGACCCATAGGGCTATAAGAGGTTGAGGGGGGAAGGTTGTGGCAATGTTTTAGGGGAAATATGGTAGTAGGGAGGTGGTTTTGGCAAATAAAAGTGGTGGGCACCACTTAATCCCGAAAATGCATATAAGCTAAAGTTGTATTCTATCCACACACTTGTGTGTGAATCACATGGGTCAAGTAAGGGCTTGGTTAGGGTCTACTAGGTCTTATGCAAGTGTGGACCAAGTTTGGGCTTGATCGGAGTTGATTTGGATAGGTTTGGGTGGCCTATACTAGTCACTAGCACCACCCTAACTATGCTAAAATTTAACTAGCTAAAATGTTCCTAGCCAAGTCAAAAACCTATATCACACGTAGTATTATCTATGAATTATTAACCTTAGACATAATACTATATATATTTATATATAAACATGCAAACAAGTATATATATGTACACTTATACAAATATTATTTATATAACATACAATACATATATACATGATATGGAATTATGGTTTAAGTACACTACCTACTAACTAGATAAAATAATTTTAATTCATTGTAAAATGAAAGGTTACAAATCTATCCTCATAAAAAAATTTCGTCCTCGAAATTTAAAAGTAAAGACAGACATGAACAGATTATAAAAAGAATACCTCATAATTCAAAAAGATAAGGATATTGCTCTTGCATCTCATCCTCTCTCTCACAAGTGGATTCACTCGGAGAGTGATGACGCCAAGCGATACGAACTAGAGAAATAGTTTGATTTTGCAACACCTTCTTCCTACGATCCAAAATCTCTACGAGCTGCTCCTGATACTGGAGACTAGGTCCAATCTTAATCTCAGAGTGATCCAACATATGGCTAGGGTCTGCCACATATTGTCTCAACGGTGACACGTTGTGTACCCCATCCAGAGCAGACGGTAAGTCTAGTCGATAAGCTACAACATCGACCTTCTCGAGAATGCTGAAGGGTCCAATGAACCTTGGACTAAGCTTCCCGACTCTTTCAAATCTGATCGTACCACATGTTGGAGAAATCCTCAGGAACACCATATCGTCAACCTCGAATTCTAATGGTCTTCGGGGGCTATCGGTCCAATGCCGCTGTCTATCCTGCGCCACCCGAAGTCTATTCCTGATCAGTTTGACCTTCTCTGCTGCATCCACTACCATCTCTGGGCCAAGCAATACTCTTTCTCTGACATCGTCCCATGACAAGGGAGTTTGATACCTCCGTCCGTATAGAGCCTCAAATGGCGACATCTCTAAACTGGCCTGATAGCTGTTGTTGTAAGCAAACTCTACCAGGTAGAGATGGTCCTTCCAAGAACCTCTGAGATCTAATACACAAGTGCGACGCATATCCTAGAGTGTCTGAATGGTCTTCTCCGACTGTCCATCTGTCTGGGGGTGATATGCGGTACTAAACTTGAGCTGAGTGCCCAAGCTAGCTTGTAAACTCCTCCAGAAGTGAGAAGTGAAGCGACTATCCCAATACGAGACTATGCTCAAAGGAACTTCGTGCAATCTGACTATCTGCCTCACGTACATCTCTGCCAGCTTCTTCGTAGACAAATCCACTTTGAAAGGTAAAAAGTGGGCCGATTTGGTCAATCTATCAACGATAACCCAAATCGCGTCTTTCCCTCCTGGAGATCATGGAAGTCCTGACACAAAATCTATAGTGATGTGTCCCACTTCCACTCTGGAATGGGTAGTTGGGTAGTGGTTGAAGCAAACCACCTGGCCTCTGCCTCTCGACTTTTATCTGCTGGCACACTAAGCATCGAGACACAAACTATGCCATCTTTTTCTTCATACCATACCACCATACGTGTTCTTTCAAGTCTCTGTACATCTTGTTGGCACCAGGATACATAGAGTACTGAGAATGATGCGCCTCCTGAAGAACCTCCTTCCGAAGCTCTCTACTAGGCATGCACAATCTAGTACCGTGCCTCAGCGACCCATCCTCGGCGAAAGAAAAATCATCCAACAATCCTGCTCGTACCTGCTCCCTGATGCTCATCAGGGCCACATCATCAAACTGTGCTGATCAGACTCTGTCCATCAACTTAGACTGAATCTGCAAACTCCACATCTGCATCTCCATCGCAGGAACGATCACCGCGATACCCAAACTATCTAGATCTGCCAATAGATGACGATATACCGTCAAATATATAGTGAGCGGATACCTGTTCAAGGCATCGACAACTACATTAGCCTTCCCTGGATGATACTACAATGAGATATCAAAATCCTTTATCAGCTCAAGCCACCGCCTCTGTCTCATGTTCAGCTCTTTCTGAGTGAATACGTACTTCAAGCTCTTGTGATCTGTGAAGATCTCTTCACGCTTTTCGTACAAGTAGTGCTTCCACAGCTTCAGAGCAAAGATAATAGCTGCCAACTCTAGATCATGGGTCGGGTAGTTCTTCTCATGAGGATGCAATTGCCTGGATGTATAGGCAATCACCTTCCCATGCTGCTGAAGAAAACAACCCAAGCCTTTCCCAGATGCGTCACTATAGATAGTGAAACCACCTGTCCCTGAGGGAAATGCCAAGATATGAGTTGTGGTCAACCTCTTCTTCAACTCATCGAAGGCGGCCTGACATTCCTCGATCCAGACGAACTCCACGTCCTTCCTGGTGAGTCTGGTCATTGGCTCTGCAATCCGAAAAAAGTCCTGAACGAACTTCCGGTAGTAGCCCGCCAGACCTAAAAAGCTTTGAATCTCTGCAACTGTGCTTGGTGTAGGCCAAGACTCAACTGCTGAAATTTTCTTCGGGTCTACCGAGATCCCCTTCGTGATTACAATATGACCCAAGAACTCCACCTGCTCCAGGAAGAACTTGCACTTCGACAGCTTCCCATATAGCTGTTCCTTCCTCAGAGTCCCTAACACAATCTTCAGATGCTCCTCGTGCTCCTCTGGCGTCTTCGAATGGACTAAAATATCATTAATGAAGACCACCACGAACATGTCAAGGTATTGATGGAATACCTTGTTCATCAAGTTCATTAATACTGCCGGGGCATTAGTCAACCCAAATGGCATAATGATGAACTCATAGTGGCCATATCGAGTCCGAAAAGCAGTATTCGGAATGTCTTCCTTCTTCACCTTCAGCTGATGGTATCTCGACCTTAAGTCTATCTTCGAAAATACCTTCGTACCGCTCAACTGATCAAATAAGTCATCAATCCTTGGCAACGGATATTTGTTCTTAATAGTGAGGTTGTTCAGCGCTCTGTAGTCTATGCACATGCATGCCGATCCATTCTTCTTCGGTACGAACAGAACAAGAGCATCCCAAGGTGAGGATCTAGATCTAATAAATCCTTTGTCCTGTAGCTCGTCGACTTGCTTTTTTAGCTCTGCCAACTTGTTGTTGTTGATCCTATAGACGTACTGCGAGATAGGCTCAGCGCCCGGTACCAAGTCTATAGAGAACTCAACATCCCTGTCCGACGGCATCTCCGGCAACTCATCAGGGAAAACATCTATGAACTCTACTATGAATGGATGCGACAACTCCTTTCCTTCCACCATAGCTCCAAAGAAGCCATCCTTCTGCTTAGCTGCCCCTCTGACGAACTTGAACTTCGGCTCTCCCAGCGGACTGAACAAAACTCTGTCTCTTCTACAATCAATGCTAGCATGGTGCCTGCCAACCAATCCATCCTGAGTACAATATCGTAACTCGGAAGTGGCATTATGAGCAAGCACACACTTAGAACCTGGCCTTCCAAAGAAACTCTCCTTCCTTTACAAACATCACCGACCAGGATAATGCCTCCTCCGGTCATGTTCTTGCAAGTTCTACCCAATGATTCAGCAACAATATCGTATCTAAGAGCAAAAGAGACAGATACAAAGCTATGTGTAGCACCAGACTCTAATAATGCTAATGCAGGAAAGGAATCAAGAAGAACAGAACCTGTTACCACATCTGCAACGGGCTCGGCCTCCTCGACCACCAAAGCAAATGCTTTATCCTGAGGTGCACCCCTCTGCTGGTGCTGGACAAAACGTTGTTGCTGAGTCAGGAGCGGTGTCACGACCCGCACCCTGATTAGGGGCACGAGCACGTGGGTACGTCCAGCCTATGTCGAAAAATCGGCGGTAGAATGCTGTATAGGTCATCTACAATATACAACATCTAGACACAATATATAAACCTGTCATCTCCGTACGGAGGTATATAAAGTCATAACTCAATCACAAGACATCTAAGAAAGATAACACGAAATATGATAGAAAGATAAATTGGAAATAGATGCAAGATCACAACACAAGTTTAGAGTTCAAAACATAACACAAGATCCCAAAATATAAAGTATAACACAAGTCTCAAGTACTAGCTGGATCACAGTCCAGTCAAGCCTAACTAGTCTAAGTCTAAGCAGGCGGTGCGTCCTCAATGGGCACCGGCTCCACAGGGATGTCCATGTAGTACTCACCGTCTATGCCAAACTCATAGAAGGTCGAGCAGTCAACCACTACATCATCTGCAAACATCAACGGGGTTATCCTGTCAGGATATGAGCAAGTACAAACGCTAATAGCAGTTCCATGTGAATTGACAAATTCTATAAGAGATAATTATAATGGAATACAAGATGAAATATCAAGACTAAAATATAAACAAGATATGTAAAACTAGATATCATGTCAGGGTATGAAATACTGGAATGTAGAACAGTATAAGAATATCTAATGTATAATCTAAACATAAATGGTGTCTTGAGATATTAAAGCGTTATGTGATCGGCTTAGGTCAGGATCAGGCTGTTCCATTTGACCGGCTATGCATAAGAACAAGCACAGATAAACCAGGAGATCAGGCCGACCAAAATGGAAAATTATGCACAAGTAGTATCAGGTCAGGCTACACCCTACGTGTGGTGAGGGTGGAGCTATACATAAGTAGTAACAGGAATACATGAGGGATATTGATCACATAACCACTAATAACTCTCCATCCCTAAGTAGTATAATAGATCTGGACATGACACGTCATAACATAGGATTCAAAAGTAGGGAGCCATCCCACTCCCAAATCGATGTCTGTATAAGTACAGGAAACAAGATCGAACAATGCACCTATATACCAGGAAAGTCCACGAATAACATCTCATGACAGGATCCGACGTATACTAGTCCGTGTACCATCGTGTCGGAAATCAAGTAAAATACTACAACTGAATCGAATATAGCAGATATCAAGACAATAAAAACTATCAGAGAATGTACTCGCCTGTGGTCCTGAGCTGTCAATGAGAATCCATGCTCAAAGTGATGTCACAGACTTAAAGATGAGATATACATGAGTTAATTAGGGTTTGACAGTGTATGGCATGATATTCTAGTGTATGCTATACAAATCTAGGTCAAACTCAGTCATACTAAGTCACACTAGGTCACACTAGGTCATACGAGTCACACTAAGTCATGATAAGTCAAACAAAGTCAAACTAGGTCAAGGTAAGTCAAACATAGTCAAACTAGGTCAAGGTAAGTCAAACAAAGTCAAACTAGGTCAATCTAGGTCATGGGTTGACCTACAGTTGACTTTTGGTCAACTAGTCAACTCTGGTCAACTTTTAGTCCATTCTAGGTCAAATTGGGTCAATGGTTGACTCACAGTTGACTTTGGTCAAATGATCAACTCTGCTCAACTCCTAGTCCAATGTAGGTTCAATGTTGACTTGTAGTTGACTTTGAGTCAAAACAGTCAACCTTGGTCAAACAGGGTCAAATCTAAGTCAAGAATCGTATTCCTAACCATTACCTACCAAGATACCATATATCTTGGTCCTATTGGTATTCCAATACCAAACCTTGGTTGGAAGTCAAATACCTTAATCTAGGTAAACATATCTTAATATCCAATACCCATATTTAGATATCTAGTAACTATCTATATACCCCCAAGCTACTAGCTAACCAGTAACTTAGATATCTAACCTTAGTTACCTAGGTAAATCCAATACCTTGTCTTGAAGGTAAACTATTACCTTAAGAAAAAAGGTAAATCTAAGATATCCCAAGATACTACTTGGGTATCTCAAGATACCACTCTAACCATATCCTAATATCCTACTCTCTTGATACCCTCAAGATACTATCATACCCACTCTCTAACATCTACTAGCTATCCCAAGTCATCTAACCAAGATACCAACTTACATAGGATACTCACTCTAACATAGATACTAACTTTTAGTCTAGGATACATAGGGTATCTAATTATCTATCCAAGATACTAACATATCTATCTAGGATACTATCTTAGATATCCTAAGATACTAGCTAACTCATTTAAAGATACTAACTATCCTAAGATACTCTAATGAATACATATACATTATACCCTTCTCCTCCAAAATGGTAGATAACTAACTCAACATATATATATAGATATACTCTATACACTACCCATGGGATAATATCCTATAATCTAGGATACCAACTCTAGCCTATATCCTAATATCCTATCCATCTATGTAATACCCCAATTCTAACCATTACCTACCAAGGTATCCCAATACCTTGGATACTAGGTAATACCCTTACCCTAGTAATATTTACCTTAGGCTAGTAGATAACCCACTAACCTAGTCTAATAGATCCTAAATAAACCTTAGACTAGTCTCTAACCATCTATCCTAGTATCCTACAGATACCTTGCTATTATCTTACCCTTACCTTAGGTAATTTCCATTACCTTGAAGGGTAATTCAATACCTTACCTTGTAATAGGGTAAACCCCATTACCTTGGTGAAGGTAAACCAATATCCTAAGATATCTCACATTACCTTAGTATCCTAAGATACAACTTTGTATCTCAAGATACCAAGTATCCTAACTCTAACATACCTAACTTAGATATCTATATCCTAAGATATCTAACTCTAACATAGATAGACATCTAACTAACAAACTCTAACTATCATATCAAACCATCTATCTAACATATAACACTAACCACACTCTAGACACTAATTTAAGGTATTCTAACATATATGTAACCACTCACCCACACATGGACACAATCATCCTACTCTTAGCACTTGACATCTTGATATTATCTATTACCTAGTTCTAATATCCAATATCTTAGTATATTGACCAATACCTTATCCTCCCATATACTTATCCAACTAACTCTAATACTAATACTTGATACCAAATATGATACCTTACTCAAGTTCTAATACTCACTTATCCTTACTCTTGATACTTGAGTGTCACGATACCAATATCCTCATGGTACCCAAGTATTACACTAGTACCTTATCCACAACTTTAATACCTTGACACATAACTTATCTATATTTGGCTTACTTGTTAATCATTTGTATCAACATTAACACACACTAACCAACACATATTACCTAACAATAATATATATATATATATATATAAAATATATATATATATATATATATATATATATATATATATATATATATATATAATATTTGGCTTACTTGTTAATTATTTGTATCAACATTAACACACACTAACCAACACATATTACCTAACAATAATATATGATACAAATAATTAACAAGTAAGCCAAATATTATATATATATATATATATATATATATATATATATATATATTGGAAAAAGGTAATTGTATTAATGATAAAGGAAATAACTTACACCCAGCCCACCATTTAGGTGGTGGTAAACTTTTTGGCTAATAGTACACCGACATCATACTCAATGTTGTGTATAATTTCGATACTAGACGTCTCCCGTCCCTCAAAAATTCGTTGATTCCTTTCCTTCCAGATATGCCAGACTGCTGCCACTAGCCGAATTCTCGCTTTTCTAAACCACTCTGTACCTCTGCCCCTTGCTATACGAAGCTCATTGAGGACTCGAGCCATATCCCAGTTCCCATTAAATACCAAGTCCATCCTCCTTCCCTGTTCTTTGAGTAATAGTAATGTAACTGGACAGTTGAAATATAAATGTCCTGTTGTTTCATCAACATTCTTACATAGCACACACCTCTGATCATCTATGCGTACACCGAACCTTGTCAGTCTATTCCGGGTCATTAATCTACCCTTCAACAGTTTAAACATACACAACTGCATTTTCCTTGCCGCGCCTCTTACCCAAATGAACTCGGCCTCGGGATTAACCGCCTGCTGATTCCTAGTAGAGTTGTACACTCTACTCCATTCAAACTTCCCATGAGGAGAATCTTTCCATGTCTAAGTGTCTTCTCTAATGCTGGCGTCCACCTTGAGTTCTCTGATTTCTTTGGCAAATTGCTTGGCCCAAGTGTGTTGCTCTGGGTACCACACACCATTAGTAAGTATACAGCTAACACGTTGGCAGCCATTAGTTGGACCAGTTACCAGCGGTCTACACTTATCGGCTAGGCTTGCTTGATGAATCCATGGATCAAACCACAAGTTAGTGGTATTTCCATCTTTAAAATTTCTGCTTATCTCCCTCTGTACAGCCCCTCTATGCCGCAACATAGTTTTAAAAGTAATTGAATCATTACTGTTTCCTCGATGAACCCAGAAATTAGCTCCTTCAAGTATCTGACTTTCATCCATTCGGTCCACAGTGACTTTTGCGAAATAAACTTCTATGTCAGCTTCATTCCTGCAATTTCTCGTAGCACTCGTAAGGACTTGAGTCCAACGCCTCCTTCATTTTGAGGTCTGCACATGTCTGCCCAGCTAATGGCAT